>JASVER010000131.1:1092987-1204370 GCA_030449065.1 Oceanodroma leucorhoa | reverse complement strand
TCCCGACAGCCCGAGGGCTCCCGACAGCCCGAGGGCTCCCGACAGCCCGAGGGCTCCCGACAGCCCGAGGGCTCCCGACAGCCCGAGGGCTCCCGCGGCCGCCGCACAAGCGCGGGCGGAGGCGGCCGCGGCCCGGTGCCGCGGGGCGCTGGCGGCGGGCAGGACCCCGCGGGCGGAGGCGCGTCCGGGGTAGGGCGCGGAGAGCCCTGCGGGAGGGGGGCGGCTCTCCTACCCGTCCGACCTGACCCCCAGAAATGGGGGTTCTGGAATTGCCAAGATGTCACAGCACCTTCGAGCTTGGGTATTTGATTTTTATTCATCACTTGAGCTCAGTTTGGAGGCGTTTTCTGTCATTGCAGGGTGATTACCTGAACGATTTTGGTTATAATGTTCTGTTCTGCTCTATTTTTCCTGCCCTTGAATGACAGTCCTAAGCAAAATGGATTTACATTACTTTTACACCACTACAGGACTCTTCATTTTGATGGGTTATTTCTGTTTTAAACCAATGTAAGGTAGAGAAGAACTGGGCTGCTTTCTCTTCCTCCACCAAATCTCCAGATAATTACCAGTACTAGTACAATATCCTCTTGTACTGATGTAACTTAGTGGTGTAATAATCAATTTTAAAGAACATTTTAAATGACTGCATAGCTCTGTTTGTCCAGATGGCCTGCAAAGATAATTTACTATGTTCTTGCACCTCTATTAAAAAGGTACTCTTCAGTCAAACTAAACGCAGTTAGGAATAAACCACATATTAAATCTAGGCTCTTTTAGTTACGCTGATACCCAGCCTGCCTCAGCCATCCACCTCCCACTTTCCTGAGACCACAGTTTTCTCTGTGAGCTGACAATGATGGCACGTCAGAGCGCTCCTGAACTTGGACCTGTTTAGGGAATTGGTTGTTCCGTAACAATGTAACACCACAGATATATATGAATTATGAAAGCTAATTTCCTGGGATTATATTTTCTGTCCCCACCCTTTCTTTCTTGTGTCTTGTTATGCACGCCTGGCTTACAGACTTTTCAGGGAAGAAGTACGTCATTGTAATTATATGTAATGAATATTACACACATTCGCCACTTGTCCAATTTGTGTCAAGATTCAAGTATTCTTCATTTGTATGTTTTAGGTTTATCTGCTCATTTCAGGAGGATAGTTTCTTAAGGTGGTTTATAATTTATTCACTAGATTTATTTTTAGTTCATTGTACTGAAGCGATTTAGGGTTTGCCTTTGAAAGCATAGCTTGTCAATGCTAGCTGCATTATATAGACTTATTCTATGCACAGATGAACTGAGCTGGTAGTGTCCATATAATAATCATGTGCTACTCCATAGAGTTAAATATTCTTTCCCGCATTAGTCCCTCAGTCAATATTTAAAAAAACATTAATTCAAGCATTGGAATTGAAAGCCATTTGGCATAGCAAACTTGACCCAGCATTGTACCAGGTTAGGCAACGTTTGTCCTACATAACAAAGCAAAGCAATACACATCCTGGAACACGCTTGTACAAAACAATACAGAAGAAAGAGAAGCACGTCAGCCAAGCCTGGAGTTGTTCTGCATGCGTGTGGACAGCTAGCCTTGGTGCAAACTTCACGGCAAAGAACTCAGCCCACAGTTGTCCTTTCTCCCAGTAATGGTCAGAGGCCACCATCGCAAAAAAGACAGCTGTATCACGTCCAGTCAAAGAACTGCCTTTTGAAAACCTTAGCTCCTACCAGCTCCAGCATATTAGGGAGGGGGAAGTCTTCCTTGGTTTGTGCACCTCACAGTGCACAGCATTTGAAATAGTTCAGTAAAAAAGGGAGAAATAAAGAATACATGGCTTTAAAAAGAACTTGAGGATATAGCTATACTATTGGGTAAACATACAGAAATTTAAGGAAATGGATATTTAACTTCCTGAATGCATCAAAATACCACTGACTTCAGCTAACAGCTACATTAAAAGCCAATTTATACATTAAACAAGGCAGCTGTATAAATTTAAGGGTTATATATTCAATTTATAACAACTAATGCCTTTACTCATTTTTCAGACTAATTTGTGCACAGGAATAGGAGTTTCTCTATTCCTGTGTTCTCTATTTGCTGCACATAAATACGGGACAATTGCATGCAGAAGGCATGCTCATACGTACTTTGTAGAGAGGACCAAAACAACCGCATACAACATTTTAGTCCCTGTCATGTGATTTTTAGGTATTTTATTTCCAAACATAATAATTCAGGTTTTCTGAACACTCATCATTTTGTATTTAGTAGCTTTTATAACATTATCATCCTGTAAGGCCCTAATGGTTTTCATTCAGTTGACAGATACAGATGTCTTTAAAATAGACTACTCCACTGAAGGAGGCTAAAGGAAAGCAACAAATGATGCCCTTTTATGTAATAATAAATGAAAACTCTGGAAGCCACTGTTTTTGCTCAATAGCTTCTTGGTTGCAATGGGAAGGTCAGAGCACTGACTGACTGTGTCATAGTGGAGACTGGCTGAAAGCAGCAAGCTTGCTGGATACACGAGAGTGAGGGGTAGAAACCAGACAGATGGCAAAAGCAGCAGCTGGTGGTGAGTGTGAACAGAGAGATGTGCCAGCTCCGGTCTGCTGGGAGAGCTGCTCAGGTGGTGAACATGGAAACTGTGAGCATGGAAATAACTTGCTATTTGTTTCTACACTCTAAATTCTTGAAGGATCACACCGAATAATTACCTGGTTTGTGTATGCTGTTTTCTGCAGCAAATCACTACCACCTGGTTGATCACTCAGGCCAACATATATGCAGTGCAATTCAGAATAAGTGATGGTCCAAATAACTCTTTAAACCATCTGAAGATCTTCTGCACATATAATAGATACATACAAAAAGCCTGTGAGTGCTGAAGCCAGGGTTCCACAGAATAACAGGCTTCTCTTCTGGCTTTTGTTTGAGATACTGAGTGCCATCATAATCTAGTATTCATCTATATGGGAGGCTGTCCATGCTCCTTCCATGAAACTTTGTTGCCCATGGTTTTGCCAAGCCTTGGACTCAAATTTTAGGGTTTGCACAATTCCTGATTGAAAGGAGTGACTTTTCCAAAGCAGATGCCTTGCTGAGTTTGGCTTCCTTTTCAGATAATTTCCAACTGAAAATGTTGTTGCTGTTCCCAAGAATAAGGTGGGGAAGGTATGTTTTTCTGCATAGAAATTAGAATCAAAATCTTACCTATGTAGACAAGACCATGCTTTGGAGGAGGGATTTGTTATGTGAAAGCGAGGGCCCCCTTCATGTCAGGGAGGTCTCCTCTAATTTTTTCCCAAGCTTAGCCATATGGTGAAAATGAGTTTGGCTGATGAATTTTTGAAAGAATTGCACTGGCTAGGCTATGTCCTGAAGCTTCAAGGTGTGATTCCTTATTATAGGTGGAAGGCATGGCTGGAGCAGGGAGGGCTTGTCTCTGCGTGCTCTAAATGCTCCCTCTGCTGGTGCTGCCTTTGACGAAGAGGAGGAAATTTCCTGATGGGGTAGATGGGGTATGAGTCCTGGGGAAGGAGGAAGGCAGAAGACAGCAGAAGTGGGAGTGGCTTGTGGAATATGTTGCTCATAATAGAAGGGAAGCAGGAGTCAGTGGAGGATGAGCTGAGGCTTGGCATGTGGCTACACAACGGCAGATGCACACTCCCCTTCTGGGGCCTCAAAGTCAAGATATGAGTCTTGATAGGACCGCTAGAAATTTTCTCATTAATCGTATTTTGCCTGAGGATCCGGTTTTGGATAGCGATGTATATGAAGATTATCAGCTTTTGCTGGAAAATTCTTGATGTTATTAAAAACAATCATCTGAAAAGTGAAAGGTTGTTCCAGCAAAGTCTGGAGAAGTTCAGCTAGGAAATGTCATGCAGTAGTAGACTTTGTTAACTGTGTTACAGCTTTTTGAAATGTAATACCTACCTAAACTGCCTTAAAAAACTCCTTCAGAGACTGCTATGTAGAGTTCTTCACTTGAATGCTTGAAGGTAAGGAAATGTCAGTGTATTGGGGATTCTTACCCAACTGTATTTTAACCTTTTGGTTTTGTTTTTTTTTTTCCTCTGTTCCTTCCAAAAGAAGAATTTGCTTAAGTGAATGACTGTGTCATACCTCAAATGCACAGGGCCTTGAATGTTCTTGTGTGCCTAACCTTAACAATAACATTTCATAACTCTGGGATACTCTACATTTTACTGGATGTTGCACAAAACCACTATTTCCTAAGATGTTTTAAGGTAATACATTTTATCTCTTTTTCTCTTCAACAGTGAACCCTGCAGCTGCACATGAAAGGCTGGGCCCCAAGGCTGACCCACAGCTGGCGCTCCAGCTTTGGGTCCAGCTTTCCCTATACCTGTCCCAATGTCTTGGTGCTCTGGCATCCTGCCAACGGTAACTGAGGGTGGCGGTGCTCTTACCATATCCCAGCAACTTCATATGGACGTTGGTGTCAGTCCAAGTGATGGTCAAAATTTTCTGCAGGCTTTCAAGAAGGAGAACAACTGTTTCCCAAGACTCCTGTTGCAGTGGGATTGCCTGGGAAAAAAGAAATGCCATCAACGTACATGGATGGGTATCTGAAATTGAGCTGTGTTTCCTCTGGACCCTCCACGGATGATGAGAAC
The DNA here is from genome assembly GCA_030449065.1 of Oceanodroma leucorhoa. NCBI lineage: Eukaryota > Metazoa > Chordata > Aves > Procellariiformes > Oceanodroma > Oceanodroma leucorhoa. The sequence continues at coordinate 1,199,714 of JASVER010000131.1, read as the reverse complement.
ACCCGTAGATCCTCCGTACCAACGTCTGGCAGGCTCCACACATGCTGTTGCTCCCACCTGAATGTGCATATTTGGGAGAACAGGTGTGAGCAATTTGGTGAGTCGAAAATGCCAGTCCTGAACCCTTGGCTGTACTCAGGGAGCACATCAAGTTAAAAGAAGATAGGAGAGTGTTTGAAAATAAACAGGACATGAGCCAGCAATCAATAACTGCCTGAAACATAAAGCAACCATTAGCTCAGTCAGAATCAAGGTTCTTGGCTAATCTAATACATGTAACTGGTCTTGAAATACGTAAAAGGCTGCTGTGAAAAACAAGGGAACAGTCTGTCTTCCCTGTCTAGGACAGTGCAGCACTGGAATGACTCGCTTGGGGAGAYTGTGGTATCTTCATCACGGGAGGTTTTACAGAACAGCTTGGACAAACAGAGGAATAATCTACATATATTTGGGACAGCCTTGGGACAGAGGGAGGGGAAGAATAGCGGCGTGACCATATTAAGCACATTTCCACTGTTTTTCTCTGATACTCTGATATTATCACTGTGCTCCTATTCTTGTTTGTCCTCCTCTTGCTACACTCCCAGATGTGCCTTACCTTTGTGCAAGGTCTGCGCAGCAGGGATGTTTATGCGGAGTGGGACCTTTGCACTTTACTGCAATAATGGGAGTAAAATTGGGGCAGGTGTCTTCTGAACACCAAAACCCTCTTGAAATGTCAGTGAGCTGTTCTAAATAATTTCTGGAGTATACTATGTACATTGCATGACTTGTTCCTAGGTAGAGTAATTCTGCCTCAAGTCAGCCTGCAGGGAAAGCTTGAAGGGCACAGTCATTCTCAGTCTGTCCTAGTCTTGTCCTCTGGATCTGGTTGTTTGAAGGAAAGCAAATGTAGGTCCTGTGCCACCAACACAGTATAGAGATGTATGAAGTTTCTATCCAGTGCGCAGTGAAATGTCGGAGATCATCTAGCAGCTGGCATGCCTACCTGACTTATGAGTAAGATGATACTCTTTTCCTCTTGCATGTAGACCCTTCATTTTGATTTGCGTTATACTGTCAGCAGTTTAGGACGCATTGCAGTGTTATACTTGTCACGAGCTACAGAATGGGTTCTCAGTGAGCTTCAGGCTCACTGAGAAACCCCATTTATTGGAATCAGTGAGACTATTCACATTCCTATAGTTAGGCATATGCCTAAGTGTTTTGCTGGAAGTAGGCATGGGTAAAAATCATTTTCCAATAGTTTCAACTTGACAACAACTTGCATAAGCATCAGTTTACTTAATAAAAATTCAGTGTGGAGCAGAGCAGCTTTGGTAGCACGTACCACAGCAGTACTTATGTTGCAATTCCGCTATTGCAACAGGTGTTCTGGTTTGTTAAGACCGAGGGATCAATAACTAAATTTACAGAAAAGCCAGCTGCTTAGTGGTTAGGCGTTGTTTTAATGTGTCAAGTACTACTGCTTTGGCCAAAACTGATCCTCTGAAACAGTATCTTCCAAAGCATACCAATAACAGCCTTCTTTTTCTGCAGTCTCAGACTAAAAGATAAATCTGCAAAGAGTATTCTTATACATTGATCTCACTTAAACATCTCTTGCTCCCAAAGAACAGTAAGCCACTAGGCCCTGTAGAATCAAATATTTTCCTATTAGCTCTTCCAGTGCAAGTTATTCAGTCAACACATGCATGAAAAATCAGCAATTGTCCAGGATGTTATCTATTCCATTTTTAACTCCCCTATAATTTAAAACACATGACATACACAACACGTGTACAACTTCTTTGAAAACGGTTATGGACCTTGCTGAGAATAGGCTGGTATTGCAATTTGTACTATAGTGCTAGTCCAAAGCCCAGAATAGATTAATTATTATGGGTTCAGAGTTCTTCAGGTATAGTTAAGGAGTTTTTGGGACTGTGTTTATGTAAGTTTGTGCAGATGTATTTGTGCCTATATTTAAAGAAAAGCATGCTATGGATTACCTATATTTTGGCAATTTAAAATGAATGAATATTTTTGTGAAATTATATGGCAACAGTAAGAGGAACACTTGGTAAGAGTTATCCAGGAATTGCATTTAGAGAAGAAGTAGGATGCAATACACATCAGAGAAAAATTCCTTGACATTCGGGTAAATAAAAATGTAGCTGTGTTTGATTGCATAGGTAGTCCATTCCCAATGCTTGTCTCAAAGGGGACTTGCACCCTGCTGCCATGTAGCTCCAGCACGGAGGCAGAGAGGCAGCAAACCCCAATCCTTGCTGCCTCGTCCTCCTGAATAGCCTGAGCTCACCAGCCTCAGCCTGGCTCGGGCTGCCCAGTGCTCCCGCAGAGCCCCAGCAGCCTTCCCGGGGGGCTACGCTGCAGCATGTGAACCTCACCATGTGCCCAAGGGCTACCAAAGGAGGAGAGACTTCCTCTTGCCTGGGCTGTCCTCATCCCTTATGGTGACTGCTCGACTATGAGTCAGGTGCAGTGCCCATTAACAGCAGTGGGAAGACTTTGTTTGACTTCAGTTCTAGGGTTGATCTAGGAAACAGCTTGAGTTGAATGAAATGCAAAAGTGAGGAAAGGGTGAAATTGGTGAAAAATTAATGAATTTTAAAATTTCCTCCAATAAAAGCTAATAAATGGCCTTAAAACGCCTCAAGCCTAGCGAGTGTCAGTTTTGGACTTTAGTGTAGGGCACAATTGCACTGCTACTTGGGTTAGTAGTGTGAAGAGACAACTAAGATGTGACCCGTGCCTAGTACTGTAGAGTTCAGGTTCTGAAAAGTTTGTTTTTGCCTGACAAATTCCTTCACAGGCATTTAAAGGATCTTTTTCTGAGTATTAAGAGCAAAGCTGTAGCTGTGTTTTAAGAAAAAACTCATAAAAAAAGGAAAACTCTGTCTGAAATACCTTCTATTTCATTCCGTCATGAAGTTCAGCTATGTAATACTGTTGGATTGCAGTTAAACAGAGTTGTCTCAGCAGTAAAATGATAAAACGCCTTTACTTGCTCCAGTCTCCATGACATTTTGCACTCAATAGCACAGTCACCATCTTGACATGTCATTGAATTCAATGAGTGTGTGGTCAGAAATTTATTTTTTTGATTACCAAAAAAGAATAAACCTGTCTTATCTGAAAAGTAGATCTTTTTTTTTTTTCCCATACAGACATTTCTATATGATTTATTCATTTCACCTACAGGGAAGATAAACTACCAGCAGTTGGCTGCATTTCACCAAATGTTAGATTATGAGAGATGTTTTTAAAGGAGCAATTTAGAGATTGAATGCCAATTCTACAATAAAAAATTGTTTTGATGTTTAAATTTCCAGCACCAGGCTCAGGTGTGTGTGCAAACTGGAGCCTTCTAAATACATTTGCATTCTTGACAGCCAGTTTCTAAGTTCACGGTTATTCTCTTCCATTTCAGTGTCTGCTGTCAAACGTGAACTAAACCCGGGTACACTGCCCTACCTCTTTTCCCTTTTGTCAGATGAGCGTGATGTTGCTAGAAGCTGTAATGGAAGAAAAAGCACCCTAAACTTGGGAGACATCAGCCAAAGCAAAGAAGAACAAAACTGACTGTTAGAGGAGACCTTGGGCAGTTAGTTGTCTATGGAGGTCATTCAGTACCAGACAGTCTCCACCTCCTCCAAACATATAACCAAAAAAAAAAAAAAGTGTGCTTCAGCGCTCCTACCTTATGATTCCTACCTTAACTATTCCCCCCTTGGAGCCTCTTCCAGCTCCCAGGGCAGTGCAGCTTTACACCTCCTGCTCAGACCAACTGTGCTTGAGAACAGCATTGCATGGGTGCTCTGTGCTGGAGCCACCTGGGGAGCCACAGCTTCATGTAATTCACCCTTCTCCCTACAACCCATGACCAACCGTATATTTTTCCAATATTCAGGTGTTGTCAATCTCCTTTTAATACAGCTGCAAGACTAGTTTAATATCCTGGAGCCAGGATGAAGAACATCAAGTCCTTCACAGCAACTGGTTCGGCTGAAAACAGGTTCCAGAGTTTCTTTCCCCTGGCTAACCTGCTTCAGCAGGCAAGACTGCTTCTGTTCTTGCTGCTGAAGACTGGCTCTGTGATGAGGATGGCCTCCTCACATGCAGCATTCCCTCCTTGCTTCCCGCTCGCTCAGCTGAGGGGCTGAGCAATAATTAGCCTGAAAGGCCTTTTCTCCGTGTGCTATGTTTCCCATGGCCTCTTTAAAACTTTCTGCTGTTGTTTTTTGTCCACTAAATATGTTCCTCTGATATAATTTTGGAGAGCTAAGTGGAGAAGACTCCTTACTTAGCCTACATGAGAAGGAAGTAATGACCAGCCATGGCAGATGTCATGCAACACTTTTTAGTGTGGGATTTTCCCTTCCCTCCAGTGACTGGAAGGTGAAATGACTACTGTGGCGAAGAGCTGAGAGTCATGTCTACGGGGTGGCAGACCCAAGAGGCATGCTCTGGCAGGGAGACCAGTCCTAAGGGAACATGATGACCTAAACTCTTCATAGAGACTCCTGCACAATGGCATCCTCTTCCTTGGGAATATGATGTAACAAAACTAACCTTGCTCAAAGGCAAGTGCTCAGCTCTAAGTCAAAAGACAAATTGAGAAGCTGAGGGCTAGGAAAGGGCATGTGCAATGACTCATTGTGAGAGGGTGTACCCTTTATCTAGATGACTCGGTTTTTGAAGTGCTGGAAGACCTAGGATTAGATTCATCCAGATGTCTCTGGAGCAGCAGTCATGACGGTGATGATACACTGATGACATCCGCCAGTTCAGAAGCGCAGCTCCTGCAGAGGTGCCCGGCTGACGTGTGTCACTCACGCTTTGCTATGTCAGAGCTGGTGTGCCTTTTCCTCTTGCCCTCATGCTGACTCCCCTCTAAAATTATCCTTGTTCCTCTGTATACTTCTTCCTGTATAAAATGACTTATGTTCTTGTCTCCTGTTTTAGACAAAGCAAGCCTAAGCAGCGGAGAGCAGCAGGGTTAACTAACTGCCTGTGAAAAGTTGTCGTAATTCATGCCAGGGCCATGGAGGAAATTTCTGGACATCTCTATGAACTTCATCCATTCATTTATGGATTTTATGACCGGCTATTTGTCAGGAATGGTGAGGCTGTGCACTTAGAAACACCAATCCTCTGTAAGGCAACGTAGCACCCCATCTTGTGTTTCTGCCAGTGGCAATGCCAGCTCTAACCAGGGCTCGCAGGCATCAGCAGTCCCAGCAGATGAGGGACATCCACAGTGCAGAAATACTTATCCTGGGGTACAGCTGTGTCATCATGAAGCTGGAATGTACAGTATACGCTTTCCACGAGCATAGCTCTGAGCACAGAAATGTGTATACCATCAACGGCACCTGCCCCTCTATGGAGCGATTCAGCTGTTGTGATAGCTGATGAGCTAAATTTAAGTTTTGCACATGCTTGATTCTATTTAATATCTACCAAAGGGAGTTTACAGGGGGAAAAAAACTCCAGCTTTGGGATCTACATATATGTAGAGTTTTGAAATATTTTTTCCTCCTTTACATTTATACTTAGCTGGATCTGAAGTCACACTGTTTTTTTAAAGTAAAAATCCTGGTGTATGGTTCCCTTTATTACAATATAATGTGACTGAAAATAAAGCTGCAAGTTTTACATTATACTATTAGTAGTATTCCCCTTAGAATTTCTTGCCTTATTGTCAGATATATTGTCATAATTACATTTTTCAAGACATCCAAAATTGCAAGGGAACAGGTTCGATCTTGTTGAAAGTTAAGAAATCCAATACAGCAGTTTTCACTAGATTTAATTCCTTCATTATTTCCTAAGAGTATGAAAAATGTTATGACCACATCTTCGGAAAGATATTCAAAGCATTAGAAGCATATGCTAAATGTGGTTTGTTAATCATTCAGAGAATTGAGATACTGCATATAAGAAACATGCTTTTATCTTGAATCTGTGCCAAAAAGCCTTCTTCAAATTCTTTTCCTGCTCTGGCAAAGCATAGCAAATCATCCCACCACAGACATTTCAGGGGTATTTGAGTACTGGCAGCAAAAACAGAGGACTTGAAGAAACCTTAAAGGCACAGTACCAATATTATTTTATAAATTACGATCTCCTTAGTCAAGTATATGACTATGTGTGATGCTGCTGCTTGTCAGTAAGATATACCTGGGCATTAGTAATGCAATGAAGTCATCTTTTSTGCTAAAATTAAACTTAAAGTCATGTTGCCACATTTTCATGCATCCCTCTGTGTGGTGTTATCGGAAGTGAGATTCTCCTCCATGTGCCTGAGAGTGTGTTCATTCAGATCAGCTGATATATTCCAGGAGTCTTTTCATGCAGAGATAAACTTTAAGTCTCATGAGATGTAAAGTCCAAAAAATGAGAAACTGAAACTGCCCAATTTGACAGATCAAGCAAGAAAAACTCTCAGTCACTCATAAATTGAATTTCCAGGGAGGGAACATTTACTTCCAAAAACTAAAAAAAGGGAAGGATACAGAGAGGCAGACATATCTGTCCAATGTTTTATGAAAACAAATGTTTGCAAACAGCTAAACCCTGCCCCGGGGTTATAGTAAACAAGCAACGATAAGGACGGTGCCATGCTGACTAGCTAGTGTACTGGAGCAGGTATTGTATATCACCAGCCTGGTAGTGTCAAAGCCAAGTTAGAGCAGCAGGAATTTAGCACTTCACAAACTCGTGACCCCAAAAAAGGCCACGGTGTGCGTCAGGAGTGTGTTACGATGGATTCTGAGCACGGAGTGGGAGGTGGCAGTCTCCCGTGTGCATTGGGACCATTCTCTGCTTGGTGTGAGAGATACCATTTGTGCTGTGGTAATATTTGACTGGTTCATAGCCCTTTTCTTTTTTAAGCTAAGTAGCCAGATGTCTTTGCTTTCACCTGGTTTAGAGAGACTTAAGATGAGCTTTTATTTCAGTGCTTAGAAAAATCTCACGTACATGTTTATCTGATACAGACGACCACCTTTGGTTTGCTGTAAGTAAAGATCTGCATTGTTTTCTGGCTTGTACAAACAGACTGCCTTCCCAGCATAAGTGCTTAGCACTCTGTAGAGCGATTTACTCCTTAACACAAGATATACAGTCACAGTAATATTCCCATTAATGCGCAGGGGAGTTCCTGTTGAACCTGGCATGTCTGCAGCTGAGATGTTAGCCGAATTAATGAATATGGCTGTGGCTTTGCACATTACACTCTGGATTTCTGAAAGTGAGCCTTTGGTAGGACATTTTAAGTTACCTGCTCTGAAGTTTAGGTTCTTTGAATTACTTAGATGTATTACAATTGCACTTGAGAGACAGAGAGAAAGTTTACATACGTTTGATGGCTAGTGGGTACCTGACAACAATCTATAGTGTATCAGGGCCCAGCGTGAGCTTTCCAAAGGACTGTTTTCAGTCATGTATTACTAATGCTTTTGTAGCCATCATAGGGAAATGATTTAAGACAGGCAAGTGTGAATGGCAGAAGGGCCGTGTGCCAGCTGTGATCAGTTACACTAAACCCAAACTTTTCTTATTCCTACAAAACCTTTTTGCTTTTTAAAATCTTATTTGCAGTCACAAGTTTCATGCATTTGATTTTACTAATATTACACAGGATCTAAAAATAGGTTAAATAATTTAAGTAATGCTATTGTTGATGGTTAAATAAGATACTGACAAGTTTCTCAGTTGTCCTTTTCATGCATTTTGCTGTTTGAGACGATATGAAAGTATTGTGTTTGTCTTCAACAGTTGAAGACAATGGTCATTAAAGATGTTAGCTATCAACTAGAATTCACCACTTGGTGCCAGATAAATACTGATAGCAAAGTTTTCCTTTCTGCTGCCTTTTTTGCTCCCTCTCTGTCCTGGAGCATCATGTTCCCACTTAGCCACTCTCATTTTTCTGTTTCATAGTCTTCAGAATTGTGCTGCATGTACCCAACATTACAGACATGGAAAACCAAAGCATTAATCAGTCACATTAATCCATGCGATTTCATGCGTCTGTTATATGAGAAGGTAAACAGGTCCCAGGACACAACTGAGAACTCTTCCACAAGAGCTGTGCTGAAAAAGCAAAGCAAGAAAAACATGGTTTAGCATTAAACAGCTATGCCTCTAGTCTGTTGACTGCAGCATAACCAGTTTGGTTCTGCTGCGTGTTTGGGCCAGCAAGTGTGGGAATACACTTAGTACTCCTCTTGTGAAAGAGGATCTCAGTTCCTCTTAGGGGAGGAGGCACAACGCTCCCCATTGAGTCTTCTGTTGCATTTCTGAAAAGTGTCCATGAGCACAGCCTATCACCTCAGGGCAGATGCTACTAGCAGAGCTTCCCCCTGAAGCCTGCAAAAAAAGACAGACAGCCAGAGAATGAACTAAGCATCTGGGAGAGAAGGACAGAGAAGAGCAGGACTGAAATAACTCATGTCTAAAAAAGCCCACTGCAAATTTACTACTGATAAAATGTGAGGATTTGGGATTTCCTGGAGTCTTCATCCAAGCACAGCTCTGGTTCAGTAGAAACAGCAGTCTGAACTGTGCAGCTTGGTTGCTATGATGCATGGTATTATACTGTAGAAGAAATATAGTAATAGAATGGAGGAAGAGTGAGGAAGATGGAAAAAACAGGCAAATACACTGTAAAACCCCTAGGAGACTTAAATCAGAGAAGGACTCTCACAGGAGTCAATGTAAATCTCTCCTTGTCTAGAAAGTAGGTAAATGGCTCAAAGCAGTGAAGTAAAAAGGAATTTCCTCCAGTGAAATTTAACCAAATAAAATCAGTCCTGTGTTTTTCCTTTTTATCTATAAAAGGCAACTTTTCATGTTGTCTTGGCAGGTTTTGAATTCCTAATGCATTTTTGCTTAATGCTGCTGAGATTGAAATTCTTTTGCCCCAAGATGTGGAGTGTGTGGGACACTGGTGTTTGGTCAAGGCAACATTAACTCAGTCTTGTCAAAAAGAGGTTTATTGAATTTCCACTTTATTGCTTCACTTGGGATGTGGAGCTTGACTGACCAAACTCTTCACCTCATGTGACCTAGACAGGATGTGGATAGTCCTTGCATTGTCACTCGTTTAGAGAAAGAATTTTTTGTAAAAGCATTCCAAAGACCATATTTACCTGCTGTAGCTGCTCTGAGTATTTTGCTGTTCCCTGTGTATAAAATTAATGTTATTTATCCTTATAACATCTCTGAGGTGACTCTTAATTCATATGGATGAGGTCTTTCTTTGGTTAGCAAAGTAAATTTGGCTTAAAATAGGAACACAGAGCTATTACCATGAAAAGAACCCAAACCAGCTTCACATAAAATCCAGTTCTAAAAAAGGTTTTCTAACCAAAAGGAAGACTATGCTGGCAGCTGTGTAACTGCAAAAGTAAACTTGGTCTGTACCTGAAAAAAAAATTAACAATTAAGACAATTTCTGTAATGTAAACAAAATAACAAGACTGCTTTGAAGAAATTAATCCTTAGCAAGAGTTATGAGCATCCCCTAATGTTGAACAGTCTAACACTGTAAAATCAGGATTCGCTGTTAGTTTTCCATAAACTTTCCACCGATTGTCTTTCAGATTTTACGTATTTAATATTTGTAACTGTGAGAGGCAATTTGAAAGAGTTCTTTACAAACTGAAGGCTAGATTTCCAGAGAAGTTTTTTTTCTGAAAAGCAGTGGAACAAATAATTGTGCAGGAATACCTACAACATAACGAAGTCATATATAATAGATAGCATGAAATTTTCAAAATTATGACTTGTAACCAGGCTTGTGCACTTGTGAGAACCGATAACCATTACAGACTTTAAGTACAGGTTTTGACACTATCTCACATAACATCCCAAAGGCAGGCTAGAGAGTTATGGTCTGCACAGAACTGCAGGTAAGTGCAGAAGTACTTGGACAATCATAACCGAAATGGAGTTTTGGGGGAGAGAAAATAATTGCTAAATGAAAGGAAAGATCAAGTGGGATTTCAGAGATCTGTGTTGGCTCTGCTACTGTTAAGAGTTTAATGTATGATTTTAATGATGGAATGGGGCATTCACCCAGTAGGTTTTCTGGGATTGCAATTTGGGTTGTCCTGACAAGCATACTCTAGTTTCGTATGCTGAATTTCAAGAAAGATATGGACTACTACAGGAATCTAATGGAGAGAAACAAGAATCATCTAAAAAATATGAAAACCAGAAAACAAATAACACATTTGGATTAGTTTAGTCTGGAGAGGAGACTGATATTAAACTTCAAATGCGCAAAGGATATTTAGGCTAGAAGAAAAACTTTTAATTGGAAGGTTAGAATATGAAGGATATGAAACCCGTATCACTGTAGGTCTTTAAGAAACACGTCAGATAAACACCAATCAGGAATAAAATTATTATAGCTGGTGCTGCTGTAAGCAGAAGACTTCGAATGCTCCCTTTTTTATGAGTTTTTGAAAACAATAATTTTTTTTAAACATTTTGATGTAAAGTGACCTTAGGGAAGGAAACTTTTATTTTTTGTATATTGTAGACATTTTTGCATTTTTGTTTGCAATAACTGGGGCTTGACTCCAGACAAATTCATAGATTCATAAATAGTATGAGTAATTGGAGAAGGACAAAAACATCACGTCCATTGCAGTCGGTGGTCTGTCCTGTAGCATCAGGGCCAAAAAGCTGATGCACTGCCATCTCATGCAATGGCTGCCACTTCAATTTTTATGGCCCCTTCTGAAAACTGCAGTTAAGCCATGAGACCTAACTAGGCATGAATCCTGCTGGGCTGACAGCCATGCCTTGCGTGTTCATGTAAGACAAAGGACGCGGGCAGGATGCCACAGCCAGCTAGAAGAGATTAGAAAGCACATGAGCTCCTGAGTGTGTCGGTTCTTCCAGGACCACATGTACTCTGTGTGTATGTGAATAAAACTGTCCTTAGCTGTTTTATGTTTAGTTTTCAAAGTGCGTTCCTTAGGGGTGAAGGTGGAACAGGAATTATTAGCAATGTCCGTTGTTGTTTTCACAAAATATGCTATAAAATCCAGAGATAACTGGACAGCAACTTTCTTTATACTTCACACTTTTTCTTCTCTCAGTCCTTGTTTTAACATCCTGGGCTTAATGGGTTGGAAAGTGATGGAACAGCAAGATGTCAACACTCAGTCAAAATCGAAGAGCAGAGAACTTACTACATCCATTTGACCACACGGTTCAGATGGTAGGCCCTGAGCAAATCTTGACCTTGCTGGGGTAATTTGCAAATCTCTCCTTAATGAAGTCAAGAATTTATCCCTCTTAAGTGCAACTGCTTAAATATTTTATAAAGGAGTTTCAGTTGAGGACACAAACTCTGTGTCACCTTGCAGCAACTGAATTGCTACTTCTTACTGCATATGTTATAAATGCAAATGTTTTTGGATAAAGACAAGCATCAACAACAGGCATGGTCCCTGGCTGAAATAAGCTGTTACGAATCTATTGATATTTAAAGGGTCAGCATCATTTTACTCTGCCTGGCTGAAAATGCTTATCATCACTGAGTGGGTGCAAAAGGAATTGCTTGTGTCAAAATTTCAGCTTAAGTGATCTTAGCTGATTCATAAGGCTCCCTTCAGAAGGTAACAGTAACTGTAACTGTTTACTTTCTGTATGTGCATACCTATATATGTCTATAAAAATCTGTAGACGCATCAGCCTGTGCACAGTACCCATCAGCAGGATGACTGCTGCCGGCTGCAGAGTTCTGAAGTCTGCCTGCATGTCACTTCATGGAAATCATGTTAGAATGATGTTCTAAAAAACACCTTATTCTGATTTTAAACTTGGTATGAGCAGTGAGAAAAATAATAGGGTTAACAAAAAAAAATACTGTGATTCACCATCTTTATAATGTGTTTATTTTACACTCTTAAAATGAGCAGCAAGGTGTTACTCTACAGAAATACGCTATATATTAACAAGCATCTTGGTTTTTAGAGCCATCTGCATTTCAATTAAGAACTCATGAAAGATCACATTAAAGCCCTTTGTTGTCCATGATGGCCAACATATTTTGACCTGATTCACTTTCTATCTTTTAAGAAGATTATTCTCTAGTCACAAGTAAAACAAACCTACAATTTTTTTAAGGACAACACAGCTTTCAGTTTTAATGTCTGTCAGTATGGCTGACAGACCAGATCACTATATTTAATTTAAAATGCTTAAAACTCTGAATAAACATGGGAAGTAAAGGCACTACATAAATAATGACAAATTATTTCTACTGAGTATTAAACCAGGTATTAAAATAGAACATTTTCAAAAGTTTAAATAACATTTGGAATGCAGTATTTGAGTTACACAAGCAGTTGAAAAGCATAAAAAGAACATGATCCTAACTTCACCTTTTCTCCTGTGCTTATTTTTCACGGAGGCTGCAGTGCACAGAAACCGTGTGTGTAGCATTTGCACGGAGGATGGCACTGACTGCTCCGTGACACATGCAGAAGAGAAGCGTGGCACTATCTACACTTGGCCCAGGATACTCACCCAAGGGATAAACGAAGCGTCTTTGAGGCAGAGGAGAGAGGTCCCCAGCTGGCTTCCATGCCTGGGTAGATATGACGTGGTGCTGTCAAGCGCCCTCACAAAGCAGTGCCCCTCTTTTTCTTCCCAAATCTCTGCCATCCTTTATCCTGTCCCAGATGTCCTTTCACAGCTGCCCAGTCCCACCTGATTCATGTTTGTAATACTYTCAATTAAAAAATTAGTAATTAAAATGAAGCCCCCTTTGCCCATATTACTCCCAGCCTTTACACTGCTCCATCTGCCCATTCCCAGTCCCCCTCTTGTTTTTAAAAGACTCATTAGCATGTGATCTTGTCTCTGCCAGGATTCCCCACTGCCATCTGCTCCCCTCCTAGATGATCAGTCCCACCCAGCTCACTGTTTGCCATACTCAAAAATCCGACACATTTTCTAAGCATTGGTTTTGGAGGATGCTTTTGAGATTCTCTACCAAAGTCAACTCCTATCAGCCTCTTCCCACGTTGTTAAGGCCATAGAAACAACACTGGTCCTTAGATGGTCTGATGTATTCCCAGGTCTGTGGGGCCTTTGTGGCAACAACATATTGGTGTCCCTCAGGCTATACAACCACATGGTGTCCTATCATTTGTTTAAGGCATTTAGCTTCTTTTACGATGACCAAAGACTAAAAGTAACATCTTCGCAAACTCAACATCCTCTTTGTGGAAAAACTTTGTGTCTATCTTAATTCTTCCAACATAAAAATACTAAGTTCATGTTATATTGCTTGGAAGAGTTTTCAAAACACACATACCTTGTTCTTACATTTTCCCTATTGGTCCTCCCAGTTATTTTCATGCATGTTATGTTTGTAAAGAGGAGCAGTAAGCAGTGTAATGCTGAAAAAATCATTTGGGAAAATAGCAATAGTGTATTGCCTCTGTTTATCATAGAAAATGTTGTAGGGAGAACTGTCCCAGCCTCTTTCCTGAGATTTGAGCCAGGAACCCAGGTGAGTGACCTGCAATACTCCTGCTGCTCTTCACTCGCGTGAAATGGGACCTGCTGTAATTTTCCATGCCCACCCGCCTTTCCAGGAATGATCTGGGTCCTCTTCTCAGTAATCTGGACTTCAAAAAATGCCTGGATATAACATTGAGATCCAGGAGATTCATGCCCCAACATCTTCACAGCACAGCAGGGGGTGAATGTCCTCTCATGGAGCACACCATGGGCTCCCTGCTTCATATGGGGCTGCACTAGCCCTGCTTTAGATAGCAATTGGATCAGCAGGAAAAATCCAGGAGCGTTGTAAACCTGTTTCTCTAGGTTTATACAGCCATACACTTTACACAGGGCAGTGGCTTTCAGTACTAAGCATCATAGTTTGCCCCTTTTAAGATCCAACTGTGCAATACTGGAAGAAGATTTTTCTCCAAAGCCCATATAAAATGGGCTACTGAATTTGAGACCAATGAGTAAACATCTACAAAGACTTAGCAAAACCCTGACCAACTAAGTTTTACTTACATTTTTGTATGGCAAATTGCTGGCTGTGAAATCTGTCAATGCAAATGTGGCAGGTCTTTAAACTTGAAAATATGTTCATTCTCCTCAGTGGAGGTTACCCTTGGTGGGATCTGAGGGTGAGGCGGGGAGAGCTTGTTCCCTGTGATTTGTACACATTCAAACCATCAATGTGTAAATATTTTCAGGAATGATGTAAACTCAAAAAGCAGATTTTTTTACTTGATATTTGAGTGTCTTCCATACAGCAGTGTTTTGACAATATACATAAGGTTGCTGATGCTATCTGCAAAGTGCAGTCATTGTGTTTGTGTCATAGTTGCAACTGCCTTTAGCATTAATGAAAGCTAGCTCCTGAACTCAATTAATGTTGTCCCCTCCTCTTCCCCAGCTGGACTTAGTATATATATATTTCTTAGAAGTACTTTTTGAACTCTCCCTCGTGCGAGTATGATTTCCTTGCTGTCCTTCTCCTCCAATTTCATTGAAACTGATCTAAAAAGACAAAAAAAGATAAAGAGGAAAACATCTATTATGCTTTCAGAGAAAAAATTTACAGTCATGCTCCCCCATACAAATCAAAACCTCCCACTTTTTTCTCTAGTAATTTATTGTTCATTATAAAAGAAATAGTAAGGCTATAGATTCATACAATATTTTTGTGACCATCACTATTTGACAAACAGGATCTTAGAAAATTCAGACTGTGTATGTCAGGTAGAATAGTTTAGACATCGGATATACCCAAGTATATGTGCTAGCTTCTTTACTCCAGCTGTATACATCTAAAGCTTATCTGTGAAGCTAGAAAAGATAGGACAGTGTATTAAGCCCCAGGAAATCACTTACTGTGAAACCAATTATTCCAGGTAGGAATATATTCACTTTCAAAACATTCAAAGGACAATCCGAAGTGCTTTATTTTGGAATTAACTTACCATACTAGGCTTTCCAGAGTCAGTTGGAAGACATCTAGTATGGTGTTTTATCTGACTGATGACTTTGCCTGAGCTCCCAAGCAAATCAATGGGGAGATAGGGTAAGGCCAAGTTTCCAGTGAGATTTTTCTGACATGCAAAGTATACTACACAAATTTTGTACCCGAGAGAAGCCCTCAGATCTGAAGGAGCCTGGAATTCATCATTTAAGGAGCCAAGCTGTTTGCTCATTGTAACAGCCCTTCATCAGTTATCGCTGCAACAAAAAAATGAAAAAAATGGGCAGGTTGCAATACCATCATATCGGAAAGACTCGGCACGCAAACACCTTCCCTTGCTTTCTCAGACTGCTGCAAAAATAAGAGAAACCATAACTGATGATGGACCTTGTAACCTACCTTCCCACTTTTCCCACCTTTAAAATCACTTTTGCAAAAGTTTGCAAAACACTGCAAGGGTGACAACTGCTGATGCTGGGATAGGCCCTCTGGGAATGCACTTTGTCAAAATTTCACTGTGCTTCAGCCAACAGTGAGCCTCGCTTCCTTGCTGCTCTTGGCAAAACCTAGGCATTAAATGCTTTGTGTAGTGGCCCTGCCTGCTGAGAGACTAGCATATTATTCCTTGTTCCTGCCTCTGGATGCTGGTGTGATTCAAATAAACAAGGTCACTTTAGGGGTTAATGCCCCTTTAGGCAAGGTATGCCTTCTTTTCCAAACAGAACTTCCCACCTAGTTGTCTAACAGAGAGAGAGAAAGTCAACCTTTCTGCTTTATTGAGAATGCTACCTGAACTACTTATATTGCAAACAGATGTATATATTACCATCTTCATAGTTAAGCAACAATTAGTGTAACATCAGGAAGTACCTAAACTTGCTCTAATTGCTCAGAAACCTTAATGAATTTCTACCATAAAGAAAAAAAAAACCCAAAACATATCAGTGTTGTATCACACTGGTTTGGACAGTAGATTTTCAACATAAATGAGACTACAATTTTAGTATTACAAAAATAAAAATCAGATACAAAAGAACCCATCCTCATCACATAGCTTCTCCAATGTACTTTGAAAACATATGTTGTACAGATAACCAGATTATAGGCACATATCATATAGGCACATATTACAAAAATCATGTGATTCCAGTTCTTAAACTGAATATAAACTTAAAGGAGAGATTTCAGCACACAAGCAAGATTTCAGTACTAAAGGAAAACACTGAGGTAAAAATGTGAGTCTGAGTAACCACGTAAGTATGTTTGGATATTGATATGTGAACTTGGTTCAGCAACTAACTTTGGTTCACTGAGCCAGTTTTTTCTCACCTTGCATTTAATACTGATCATTAATAACATGCACATACTATGTAGCTTTCAGTAATGTAACTTCATCTACCTCAAAGGTTCACTAACAAGTGATAGACTTCTAGTTCCTTTTAGGTCTTTTAAGTGTTTACTACAGAATTGAGTTTTCTGGTTTGGGTTAGTACCTTCTTCTGGTACTCTGCCTCCACAATATACATTTGGATTATGAATGTGATGCAGTATCATCCAATTCAGCAGCTTGTCGGAACGATCTCTTATCCTCAGTCATTATTGACAGTCACAGCATGTTTCACATCTGCAAAAGGTCACTGTGCTGTATCTTCTCCTTGGTTGAACTTTAATTGGTAGCACAGCTGCAAAGGTGGAAAGTTCAGGTAGGAAGCCCTGTGGTATATCCCCAAATCAATGGTCACTGCTTCCTGTTCGTCTGCACTGAGCTGTGCTATGCTGCTGGCATGCACTTTTTTGCAGTGTAATTGGATTTACTAGCCTGTTGCCATGAATGATTTGGGATTTTAATTGTGAATTTACTCTTCTAGACCAACTAAGCATTATCATCACCATCACCAGCACCATCATCATCATCATTAAGGTTTTTACCCCATATGAGTTGAGGCAATTGCCCTTGTCTTAAGACTTGGCCACAGTAGCCGGTGTCAGCTGGCTCACATTTATTCATGAATGCCATCACCTACTATGGTTTCTGAGTTGTTCTGGAAACTACAAGTTGGAGCTTGCATCCTAGCACATCGCTTTGGAAACATTACTGCCTAGAATTGTTACAGGACTAAAGGAAGGGGTAAGCTAAAGTCAGTAAAAGCAAGTCATTAAAAAGTGATGTAGGAATTACTTTTATATGAAGCAATTTCTAACAAGTATTACCTGAGCTGCTTGACCTGACTACTTCATACTTAGGTTAAATTGCAGCATGATTGTAAAAAATTAAAAATTAAGAGTTCCCATTCCCTGTTATGACAGACTAAAAGCTTTTTTATTATTATTTTGCAGAGATTTATAGGTAATCATGCTGCATAAAAAGATCTTTTGAAGAAACACAAAGCTATACAAAATAACAGCATTGTTAATTACAAAACCTTTCCTCTCATAATGCTGGGCCTGTGTAATCTATGCTAAATGCAAATGACCAGTGCAAAGTAGTTTCTCAGGGTGAAAAGAAGAGGAAGTGATAGAAGTAATTAAAAAAGGAGTGAATTCTTTGGAAAAGACAGTGAACTGATATTCAGAGGATATGAAGTACAATGAAAGAGGGGTAGTATTTGCATAAAATCTTCACGTGCTTGCCACTTCCCCACCATGGTGACTAACCGTACCACAATTTACTGTGCAGCCTTGAACACAGGATAAATTGAATTCATCGCCTTCCCGGTGCTGTCATAATCATTCTTTGTTTGGTGTTTCAAAGCCAGGGAGGAAAGTGGTTCATCAGAAAGCTGCTCAGAATGCTGTGGGAGTCCATAAATATCTCCCTTGACCACAGAGGCAGTATTATCAAAATATATAAAAGCATCAATAATACAGATGTACTCAATAAAGGAAAAATACATTTGGGAAACAATTAGACTTTGACATACTTGGTTGATGCTCAAACAGCAGACATCCAATACTTAAGTGCAATGGGGTACAGTGTGTGTTAGTAGACAGCGTATTTTGTGGTAAACTCTTCTGAATGCTTTTTAAGAGACTTTATGTTAAATGGTAGACTTTGATTTCTTATCAGAAAAAAAAAATTACTCTTTCAACAAAGTTTTAAGGGGCATATCTTTATGATATTTTTTAAATTCCATATTCATCTGAATGTACGTTGCATGTACTTGAAAATCCCTGCACTGAACATAGTGAAAACTAGAGTCTCTCTGTTCACCCACAGAAGATGCAGAACAGGTCGATACTTCATGACGTGTTGCCTCATCACTGTTCCTTGGTCTCTCCCAGCAAGACCCTTTCTAGAATGGATGGATAATTCAGTCTCTATAACCACCACACTGTGCAGGCAGCTATCAGGACACAGTAATTGCCTCTGATAATTTCACCAGATTCAGGTGAGCCTTCAGCAAAAACATCAGTGTAACATGTGCTAAAGTGAATATTGCTCCACAGAGCAGTGGAGCAGATCATACTCCTGAATGTGGGCCTCCTAAATGTAGAAATGAGAAGGATGATTTTTTTTTTTTTTTTTTTGCTAAAGCTGGGTCTCGCAAACCTGCATTTGGGTTGCTGATAAGAGTTAGCTCACAGTTAAAGGTTATGTATTTAAATGTAGCAATTCGTACTCATCTGAATTTGTGTTGATCTTGGTGAGCAAAGGCAGGTGAGCTAGAGCTGCTATTGTATGGGGGTTGTTTTCTAGGAAAGGAGCAGACATTGATAATGCTGAGGACAAGCCTCCTCTGGAGTAACTACCTACCTGTCTGCCTGCCTATCCTCATTTGTGGGAAGCTAATTTATAGGCTTGTACTCTGGTAGATTTAAAAATATTGGTTCAGAGAAAGGTTGTTATTATCCTATACAAATATTAAAATGGATGTGAACATATAGAATAAATATTCTCTTTCCTTAGCCTGAAGGCATGACTGAATAAAAATGCAATCCTTGCACTTGGGGAATGCAGAATCAGTGCAAGGTTAAGTGAGGAGAGACAGACTCCAAAGAGGCAGAAGGAGGATGGTTGAAGCCTACATATGGTTTCACGCTCAGCTCATTTTCCTGAAGAAGAATTATACTGTATCCTTTCAAAGCCACACCATTCTGCACTACCTGGGGCTATGCCTGTGTAAGGCCCATGTTCCAATGCAATTTTATGTGCATTAGTGACAGACTAATCTTGAACAAAAGCTCAGTAATTTCTGGGAGAGTTGGTACAAATGCACATTATTAACATTCAATACTTCAGCTATTTTCACACTATGTGGGACGAACAGAGGAGAAGACATAGTACAAATGAAAATGGTAAGAGTCTGGCCATTCTTATCCACAATCAAAACCTGAGGATAATAACCTGAATGGAGGAGACGCTGAATATACGTGCATGATATCCTTTGCTAATAACACAAGAAAAGAATCAGTATTAATGCAGCCATATTATATGCTTCTTAATAAGACACTGGCTATAGGTGATGCTTAATATCAGCTGTGATCATGGGAGGGTTTATGAGATTGTTCAAAAGCACGTGATATTTATCCACCCTGCTTTCCAAACAACAGGCTGTCACTAATTTAGTGTATGAAGCCTTTCATAAGTGAAGTGATGTAAGTGTACTAGACTATGAATTTTTTTAGCAACTCTCTTCTGACACCACTCACAGATAGTATTAAGGGACTGTAAATATGCCTTTGTGTGAAGTAGTTCTCTCCACTTTGAAAATTTCAGGCACAGTAGTCACTATATATATGCAACTGCAAAACAGCGCAGAGCAACCAGCTAGCATACTGCAAACTCATTCCCCTATCTCACTGCTTCTCTGTGCAGACTCTGAGCAGTAGGATACAGGCAATCAATACAACCAAGTATCTCTAGCTTAATGACTTACTGCTTATTGCCATGATCACGCATACACCAGCTGTGAATCAAAACATTTTCACCTTGATTTCAAAGAGGTAGGTTGAAGCAATTATGTTGTAACCAACCTTAGCCAATTATTAAATCATTGGCTAAACCACATCTGGTTGTACACCCACAACCTAGCATACATATTCCTAATTTATTACTTAGGAAAGTTGACTCCTGAGTGCCTCCTTGACAGGCTACCTCTATACCAGAAATTTTTTTAGTTGTTGTTCTCCAGACTGCTGCACAAGAGTCTGGTTTTGGTCATTCTTACTATTACGAGTAAGACCAAGCAGCACAGAGGTGAACATCCAGAGACCTGCCTACACAGCAGTTTCCATTGCTGCACCAGGTGGTGACGTTGCAACAAAGTTGGGTATGGATGTGATGTTAGCAAGGGTGGTAAAAGCTCAAGTAAGAATCAAGAATCTAGCCAAATCAGCAATTTAGTTGAACTAGAGTGAGGCTAGCCTTAAATACTCATCCAAAGAATACAAAGTGCCTAGAGCACTACCCCAGGTCTTTCCACAAACCTGGCCACAAACACAATCCTTGCGCTCAGAGAGAAAATGGCTGGTTGGGGAAAGTGAAATCCTGGTGTCTGCAAAGGCTTGGCAACAGTCAGGTCAAAACCCACTGATTTTCAAAAAGATACATGGTCTTCTCAGGATACATGGCGCAGAAATACAGTATTTTACACATATTTAGGCTTCTCAACCTCAGTCAAGCACTAGTTAAAAGCAAACAGACAGCATTGAAATGTCAGGGCATTGGCTTTCCCAGGCTGACCAGAAAACATTAACATCAGCTTGGTCAGCTGGCCATCTCAGAGAGTCAGTTAAGATGAAAAAGAAGTAGAAAAACCAAACAACAATTGTGTGCCTCTTGTTTTGCCTCATCTGTGGTTGGAAGTGAAAGGAGCATTGAGATGAGAGGACGTTTATTTAATTATTTATTTAAAAGCAGAAGGACTTTGTCACCAGATGCTCTGCACTGCCTTTGTGTTGACATTTGTCTTCCCTGGCTTGGAATTGCTTATCCTCATACGGAGGAAAGTAAATTTACCTATTTTCCTGTTTTAATAAATGATCTGTATGGATCTTTCCCACAGAGACACCAGAGTCAGAAGTATTAAGAAACCATTCAAACAAGAAAACTTGCTTAGAAAAGCATAGTATTTGCAGCATCATAACGTAATCAGATTCACATCCATTAAATAAAAAGTTCTGTTTCTTATTGATTTGACCAACTTGAACCTGACAGCAACTCTATGACTGTTGTGGCAAGGTATTGCTGTTTTCCAGTGCGCAGAAGTCATTATCTGGTCACGTGTGGAATCATGGCTGCATCTGCTCCCCCATGCCAGTTGTAAAGCCTGTCATTAGAAGCAGCAGCATGTAGCTGAGGTTTCCACTAGACCCATATAAAGGGGCGAAAAGCAGCAAGCTCCTGGGAAAAACAGAAAATTGGCAGGCATGCCTGAGATAATTGTTGTTTTCATGGTTTTTCTGGTCTAGCCTGAAGCAGGAAGAAACAGAAACAACACAAAAAAAAGTGCATAGCTACTCCATTTCCAACCTAGTTTCATAATCTCAAGAAGTTTGGATAGGTTTGAAAGAATCACCAGAAAGTTCAGATGCTTATCTCAATAGCACCTCGGACACTTTTAAGGCTCACCCAGCAGAACGATTCCTGTGTAATTCAGACTAGCTGCTGAAAGGCCAGGTCTGGAGAGAATACAATTCAGGAACGTTGTGTAGAGCTAAAGTTTGTGTTTACCTGATAAAGGACCCTGAGTACTATAGCATCCTTTCTATTTGCATTCCACATAAATATTAGTTCTTATTTATATATTAATATCTTCAAAGTACTTTTTAAGCATTAGCTGATTTCTCTTTTAATGTATATCATTAAAAAAATTCTGGCACGTTATCCAGCCTGCCTGTTGCCTGAGAGAATTAGGTTGTACATGGACAGGCTGGAAAAAAAAAAAAAAAGGTAGGATTTGCCCTTCTAATCGGGTGCACATTTGGCATGCACAGAGAACCCATGTGTGCTGTGCCCATGAGAAATCTTCAGAAAAAATAGGTCTCTGAAGTGGTGCTGTTGACTTACAAAATAAGGCTGCAGTCCAGCAAGCAGTGGGATTGCTGACTGTACTGCACAAGATGGAGCTCCTTGTTTGCACAATATTAGGGTTGTGCTATGTGTTTGCAGAATCAGGGTCCAGTTGCTAAAGAGTGAGATTTTAGCATGAATGGGAAATCAGAAGCTCTTAAAACAGGTTTGAAATAAAAGCCTCATGATCTCACTCTGTTTTCCAGGCTTGACATTTATTAAAGCATAATAAATATTTACAGGTATAAGGGAAAGGGTGAGCACTTTGACTTTCCCACTTTGACTTTTATGACAGAAATTTACTTGGATTAAAATTCTGCCTCATTCACAATATTAAAAATAACTCAACAAATTCAGAGTTGTCTTTTTTTTAGAAATTAGGGCAAGTAGCCAAGCCCCATCACCACTATGAAGGGCAAGTATATTGTTCCTAAAAAATTCCTAAAACTTTTAAAAAAACCCTAAGTTCTTAAAAACTGCCTTCCTCTTGTGCTGGGAAGTGACATTGCCCACCCCCATTGTGTACAGCAAAGGTGTGACTGCAGCAGGGTCAGACCCATGGCTGGAGACCACGCTAGCCAGCTGTGAAAGGCAATGGGGTGCTGATGCTCAGATCCAGCATCGGAGCTGGAGGGCCATTACTCTGGGCAGCTTTCTCAGCAGTCACAGGGTCAGGGGCTCTAGCAGGGGATACCTTTGCTCAAGTTCAGGCATTCAGGGAATGTGTAACTTGGGTTTGGCACCTTGTAACAGTGGCAGGTGCCTTGGGAAGGAGCCTTGTTGAAGGATAGCTCCTCACCTCTTCCTTCTCCCATCGGAGATGCTAAGGCTTGCTAACAATTCACGTGGTCTTAACTAGCAAAGATGTTCAGTTAGTGACTGAGGTGTGATTTTGTTGGTCTTCCCTGTGACATTGCCTTCTTGGCTGTCATCTAGCAGTAGATGCTTTTGTTCTAGCTGAATGGAAATTGGGCATCTGGTATTTTAAGCCAGCATGTGTTGAGCTTAAAAGGAGGCAACAAGCCTCCTTCAGACACCTAATCCAATGCTCTTAACTTTCCTGCCAGTAAAGGTATACAGCTTGTGTAAGTATCTTCACTAGCCATACAACCTCATTGTTCCCTCCTGCAAATGAACAAAAAACCCCAAAACACTTCTTGAAAATAAACAGAGGGGAAGGCAAAGCCATTTGGCATCAAACCACAGCAAGAATGGCTGGTCAGACATTCCTCCCCGTGAGTTCACAGCATGGGGCTGGAGCTGTAGAGCTCAAATGGTAGAAATATTAAAATGCCGGCCCAATCTGTACCTGGCAATGGAGCAGAATGGCCAGTTCATGGCAAGGAAGGGTTGAAGTCTCTCCCCTAGTTTTGAAGAAAGAACACAGGGCAAATGCTTGGAGTAAAGGCTTTTCCAAATTAGCGGAATTTGGCCTTCTATGAGAAATCAGTGGGATATGCTGTGCGATGCTGCTGACTGAATCTTTTTAGGAAAGTTAAAAGAAAGGAGCTCACAGGAAAAAAGCTACATATAAAAGAGAGACTCTCCTTCTAACATCAACCATGTGATTTTCCTGTGGAGTGGTGTGCAGAATTTCCACTTTTAGGATAATGATTGGAAAACGCGGCTTCTTTATAGTTTAGTTTTTCAGTTTTGGCTGAGAACTGTGTTAATCACAGCTGTGATTAAGCATTACTCTTTGGAAGTGCATTTTTTAACTTCCTGTTCAGTGAACTGCAGCTTGCTGATTTTCAGGTTTGCTTTTGAGCTCTCTTCTAGATTGTGCAAGTCCTGATGGCAGTGATGTCTTTAGCTCTTGTCCATGTACATCGGTAGACACTATGGCTTTCCTCATGCTCTGCATCACTTGGACACATGCTCGTATCTCCCCTGACTGTGGCCTCATAGTCTTTCTTGCATCAGTTATGAAATTCTTGGATTGAATTTATATTGGAAAAAGCCTGTCTCCTGACTACCTGCACAAGTTTTAACATGCTGGCACTCTGAGCCAAGAGGCCTACATTGTGTTACAGTGTTATAGCTGCAAAATAATGATATATCCCATATACTTAACCTTTGAATGCTATGTTTGTGCAGGATTTGGAGATGTAAGATTACATCTTCTAAATCAGTCTGTGCTACTTGATTGATCTTCAAACGTGTGGGAAAAGTTAGCTTAATAAAGAACCTGCCAAGTAAGAATTTTTTTTTTTGTTTACTTACTTTGATCTCCCAGTCCTATACAGTGGGACCTGATTTATAAATCCATTTCCTATTCCCAAAAGGTTTCTTGAATGCTGTGAAGTTGTTAGCTCTAAGCACGGTTTCTTGCAATGTTTCATCCTACTCAGACCTTCTGCAGATTATGAGTACGTTTGCTGGTTTAAACATTTTCCAAATGCCTATATAGAGTTAGACAGTCTCTTAATGTAAGTTATTCTGAAAAATGTCTATTATGCCATCTGAAAAATTGTAGCTAGTTCCAAAAATAATCTCAATTTTAAAAAAGGTGTTTTGGCAACTTGATAACTAGTAATTCGTGTGACTCAGAGGAAGTAGAGAGTAAAAGAGATAAAACCAATGGACAGCACATGTATCTTCAGCCACACATTCACAAAATGAAGGGCCTGGAACTGATAATAATGGTACAGCCATTTACCATAGGGTAGTGTGAGCATTTTTGTGGTCTTTTGCTTGCTTTTTTTATACAACATTACCAACTATTTGAGTCAATTGCACAGAAATGTGGTTCCGAGTGAGTTCTGAACTTTTCTAATGAGTCTGTGAGGTTCCCAATACCCAAATGAAGTAGAATAATTTCATCGTACTTCTAGAGATACAGGTGAAAACTGGAGGTTCTTACCACATCACCGCACTGCGCTCTTCTTACCACCACTCCGCTTCCCAGTCTGGCCAGTTTTTAACCCATGTTTTCCTTCTTTGCATATATGCTTTAGTTAAGGCTACTTAAATAGAGGCAGTGCTATGTAGTGGAATTAACTTTCTCTGTGAGTCTTGATGTAACATGATGTGTATTGGAAAGCAGAAAATACTGGGGAGCAGATTGCGATTTTTTGTGGGGTTGGACTCAACCCTTTATAACAGTTCAGCTTTCAGGCTTTAACAGCCATGAAACAAAGCAGCTTTCCTGAAACAGGGTGGGTAGGTCTGTGGCCTGCTTCTGTGTAAGTCGACCCACGTGGAGAGGCAGCAGCGTCCTTTGAAAGAATCACAGACTGGTGATGGCTTCTGCCCTGCTCTCTCTTAATCCTCACACAACTCTCATCAGTTGTAGGAAATTTTCTAAAGCATGCAATAATTTCAGCAGCACTAGTTACAGCTGGGTTTTGGTTTTTGTTTTTTTTCTTCAAAAAGAGCTCAGTCTTCAACAAGCTGAGTTCTCCTGAAAGCACTGAACTGTGTTCTTGATGCACAGAAGAGTACAGATCTGCAGGCGGGCAGCAGCCTTTCTGTTTCATTTAATACAGGCCTGACATTTTGGTCATAATTGAACCACCAATTAAAATCTATGATAGCCTCCTGCCTTCTCATCTATTTGTTTTCTGCAAGTGGGAAGCAAATTCTGACTTGAAAATACTCTTTTTTGTGTTTCAGTTTGCCACTGCTCTTTCAGCTAGGTACTGATGAGTCATGATGACTTACACTGGGCCTCTGTAAGTGCTTTCGTACTCTCGTTTCTCCTCCTTAATTCCTCTCTGCTTAAAATCCTCAGAAATGTCATTAATGCAGCATTCTGCCTCCTCCTTAGCTCATTAGGTAGCACTGATCCTCCGGGAAGAGGGAAGGCTGGAACAGCTGACTAATTACCCTGAAAGTGCATGGAGGGGAGAGCTGGCAACACCCAGATTGCTCACAAAATTACACATTGCAAGTCACCGGATGGAAAAGGAAGAAGACAACATGAACAAGCCAAGGGTGAAGCCAGCAGCATCACTTTGCTGTTCTCTCCCCCAGACCCTTAGTCATGCTCCTCTGGGGCTATGGTGTGACAGAGACAAGGTGGGATCCCTCCTTCCACTTCTTTTCTTCTCCTCCCTTGGGAAAAAATTAACCTGTCCTCTTACTGACTTCAGCTGAATGCCTGAGCATCCCTACCCTTTTAACCAGTGGAAAAGGGCAAAGGTATGATGAGAAGGGATAGATCTGGTTTGAACATATCTACTGCAATCTGTTTAGGAAGCAGAAAAATAGGGAGAAGAGTTTCTTCAGTTTTGCTCAAAATTTGTGTTGTAATTCTTTATAGAGCTGTAGCAAGTTGATAGCAGCACTAAGAAATTAGGAGACCTTTCTGTGAGAAAAATACAGCTGAAGCTCGGCCTGGATGGTTAGGTTATAGACTGGGGACGTGGGAAGTGGGTGCTCTGCCTGTTTTCAGAGGTAAAACTGCTGAGCACCAAACTCCCATAGATTTGAGGCCAGTACTTTGAACGTAATCACTCTTTCTTCCTGATGCAAATCACGAAGTGATTTGTTACATGTGTTTTCACAAGGTGGGGTGAGGGCAACTAATGTTTGTGATTTTTGCTACGAGACATATTGGCTGGCTTAATTGTGGGAAGCTTCTGTGCACCATTTCTGCTATGTTTAGGCAACACATTGGCTGCTTGTATATATATATACGCGTGTTACTGCAATATATTTGTGTATCGACAGTGCTTGGAGGTTTCAGCAGTATATCCTTCTGTTTATTTTGGCCTCCATGGAGATGGAATGATAAAGCTGTGTTTTGGCATATATGCATTTGTTGAATTTAGCTCAAAGCTGAAGCTATGATGGGAAGCACACATTACTATACTGCTGACCTCGTGCACAACATGACTTCAGGCTCTTAGAACAATCACATTTCCTTCCAAAGAGGGGTAGGTTTCCTAGGGAGAACTGACATTTTTACTTCAGGGGAGAGAAATGAGCAACCCTTAGGATACAGTGGTACTGTTAAAGACTTAAATGCCTTGAGTCCCATTTTGCTTGTGTTCCGGTGCTGGGAAATCAATTGTTTGTGCTCTCAAGGTCTGTCCTTGAGAGGACTGTACAAG
Organism: Oceanodroma leucorhoa; assembly: GCA_030449065.1. Lineage (NCBI taxonomy): Eukaryota > Metazoa > Chordata > Aves > Procellariiformes > Oceanodroma > Oceanodroma leucorhoa. The sequence continues at coordinate 1,172,644 of JASVER010000131.1, read as the reverse complement.
AGTCCTGTGCAAGAGATTCTTCTTAAAAGTACTGAATTCTCCCTGTGTCACAAGACAGCAGGGTATTTTGGGGTTTTAGGGTTTTAGAATCAATAAAAAAATTCACTAAAAATACACATTCAACAGGTTTCAGTAGTTCCTTCACTTAAAATATATGAAGTTGTTGCTTTCCACCTGGCTGATCTCCCCAGTGGTTTCTGAAATGATCCATTTCTCTGTTTTTAGCATTTAGAGTCCATTGGTGAACCTTTTTACCCAACCCAAAAATATGTATGGCCCACTCATATGAACAGAGTGGCTAGCAGTCCTTCTCTCCACATTTGTAACCTTGGCACTACAAGGAAAGCTCTTGCTTTCCCTTCCATTTTCATTATCTTGGAACAATTTTAGTGTGGTAGCTTATTTATTTATTTATTTATTTATTGAGTTCTTGAATTCTTCTGAGTTGCTTCACACAACTCAACCTGATGTTTTGCATGAAGAACAGTTCAGCATTTTATTTTATTGTGAAAGTTTCACTGGTTCAACACAGCATTTTTTCCCGTTTTGACTAACGCATGCAATTTCTTATTCTGCTTTGTAAATTTATTGTACTGACTTCAGGTTGCATAATCAAGTTCAACTTTAGTAGAAAAAAGCTTTTTTCACTGCTTTCACTATGAAGAGGAACTAGGTGAAACTAGATGAAACTAGTGTAAAAATGAGCTTGCAGGTGGAAAATAGAGCAATTACCCTAACTCCTTTTAACTTTATGAGGAAGTAGAATAACCCTCATAACCCTGATGCTATGAACTAAATGTGCAGACAGAGTACTTTAGCCCAGGAGGAGAAATTCACAGGGACAGGAATTTTCTCAAAATTCAGAGAACGCTCTTGAATTTGCATTAGTCACAAAAACAGAGGTAGTGGGCCAGCCCAAAGGTCAAGTTAGACAAGCACTAGTCTCTGAGAGCTGTGAAAGGTGCTTCTGCGTGCACGTGTGTGTGCGTGCATGTAAAATTGTGCTGGCTTCATTGCAGCATGAAGTTTCCCGTTTGCTTTTGAAAGTTTTCACTTCCTTTTGTGAAGCACCCAGCCACCATTTTTTTTTTTTTCACAATTCATAGAGTAAGCAAGAGGAAAAGAGAGGGATAGGGGTGTTTGTGCTGTTATCAAAGAGATGATCTCTGGACCCAGGATTTCTTGTGGCACTTCCCCTGTTCCCAGGACCCTGGAAGGAGGAGGAGAGGGTGCTATTTGGAGACACTGCTGGTGACTGAAGGAGGTACTCAGATAGCCCTCCTCATGCATGCTAGTACTAAAAAAACAGAGTGATTAAAAATGTTGTCAGTTTCTTGTTTTTCTCAGTGTATATTTATTGAGCAGTGGAGTAGTGTCTCTTCTGTTCCCTAAACAAATGATGGAATGTATTTTGCAAAGAAGGTCAGGAAAATAAAGATTATAATTTTTATGTACTTTGAGTTTAAACAGGATCTCTTCCCCCTTTTTAAGTGTCTACACACAAAACCTCTTACTAATCTAACTGATTAAAAAAATGATCCTTTATCATTTTTCTCCCTGCTTTTTAGACAGGCAGTCAGTCTCAGAAAATCAATTAACTCCTTAGAAATGTTGCTCTGTAGTGCCATCTGCTTTCTTTGTCACTCTAACTGAACATAGATGCAAATTTTCACTACATAATGTAGATATATACAAATATTTTTTATTAATAGATAAAAATCTTAGCATAAAACATCTCAATTAATGCAAACACACTGGCCCTATCTGTGCATTCCCAGCCATGCACTGTGTCCTTAACATCTGCTAGGCTCCATTTAAGTTATTATTGTCCATATGGTATGGCCGTGAAAGAATGACAGATCAGTGATGTAACTGCCTGCAATAGCTGCTGATGCTTGCAAACTGTTCACTCAATGAAAGCGAGAGATAAGTGATTATTCAGAATCATGTTACCGAGAACAAATCTCCTCACTGAGCGCTAGGTTAATTAATTTTCTAGTGTATTAATTATGTAACTTTGCCTGTGGTGCTCTGCTGCAACTCAGTGCAAGCTGTCTCACAGAAGTAGTAGGCAAGAAGACCTTAACAAGGGAAGAACCTAATTCTAAATAAGTGTAAAACTCTGCTTTTTGACGTGGGCAGATGCTGCATTTACAAACCTCTGACACCTAACTGCTGAATAAAGCTGTGCTAGGAATGCAAGTCTTGAGTACATGAGAGTAGAGGAGATGTCATATTAATTTCTGATATCCCTGGGCCTGTACAAGCCATGTCAGCATAGACACTATCTTTCCCTTTAGCTCTTGGTCTTGAAAGTTTTTACAGAATTTCCTTGGATAATGATTTATTATGTAAATGAAGTATTTTCCTTTAAGCGTATTCCTTTCTAAGGTCAGTGATGTGTCTTTCTCTTTTGTAATTATTAGATCTGGTCAGGAATTTTTTGAACCAAAAATCATGACACTTAACATCAGCCTATCAAAACACTTACTTTATTTTAGGAAAGGGACATGACAGTTTTAGCCGAACAAGTCTCTCAAATGCCATGAGAAATTTCAGGTCAAAGCCAAAGAGAATGAGAGATCTCTACCTTGGCACTGTCAGACTGCTGGAAAAAAGTATTTGTCTGGGGCCTGTGGTTTCAGCTAGACAGGGTGGCCCTCTGCACATAGGTCTTCTCTGTCTCTGTTCCCACCCGTGAGAGGACTGGGTATTTTGAGCTTGGTTACTTTTGCTTTCCAGAAGGTTTTGACTTCATCTCAATGAACAATGGCAACATTAGGAAAAAAGAAAAGAAAAAAAAAAAAAAACAAAACCCAACTAAAACCCCCCAAAATACCCTTCATTTTTTTGCAAAATAGGTAAACAACTTAAATTCCACTTCTACCTGGAAATGCAGAAATAGGAGAAGTATGTGTATTGTCTCTTTGAAAACATTTCTCAACTATATGCCCTTGATATGACCTCCAGTTCATCTCTTTTCCAGCTAAATCATCCTAAGCATCTCAGTCTTTTTTTGTATCTTTGAAGCTTATGCGCTTGTTACACTCCTAATGGACTGAACAAAACTTTACTTCAGGTGAAATTTTGGTGCACCAATTAAATATAATGAAACTATAATCCACTTTCTTTTTTTTTTTTTTTTTTTCCTTTTTGCCATCTTTATAACAATCTGTCCATTGCATTGTTCACAGAAAGGGAAGATATTTCTTCCTGAGTCATTAAAAATAGCTTAAGACTCAGTAATCTGAGCAAAGCATTTCCTCCAATGTACATTAATTCACATTCAACAGTGTTAAATGTCATCTGCCATTACATTGTCTGTATATCTAGCTTTGATGCAACCTTCTGAAGTTCTGGCCAACTTTCTGTAATGCTGTTTAAACAAAATAACTTCTGTATCGGTAAACTCAGACACTTCCCACTCCTTTTCCTATCTATTGATGGATCCCACCAATATGAAAATCTTCTCAGCACTAACCTGATGCAGTTTTACCACCCTGACTGTAGTGTATGTGTTCCTCTCATTGCCTGTTCTAAGGGGTATTCTAAATTGAGCTTTTGGACAATCAACTGTCCTAATCTGGATAATTGCTTATCAATACATTGACAAAAAATCACTTCGATCAGAGTCATTCTGGTAGATTAAACTATGGGTGTTCATGCTACTTTCATCACTTCTTCTGAAGAGTATTTTGAAGTCCTTCTCTATGGCCATTTACAAACCCATCTCAAGGAGCATAGGTTGGCCACCAGGAAAGTCTCTGTGTGTGCAGTCCTACCAACAGCCTCTGTGCCAGGCTGGGAGGAAGGATCCAGCTGCATCCGTGCGTGGGGAGGGCCAGGGCTCTCGGGGGTCCCATGGGTGCAAGGAGACCTTTGAGCCTCCAGGACATGGCTGAGCTTGGAGCTGCGGAGAGGGGCCTGCCAGCTGGTGGGAAAGGGGACCTGGAAGGATGGTGGGCTCCCAGGTTGACCTCTGCCTGCCCTCCATGTCACTGTGCCCCAGAAGCCCCCATCGCCGCTGCAGCAGGGTTGGGCTTTCCAGAGGCCCAGAGGGGCTGTGTGTGCAGCGGGAGCACACTGGAAGGGTTTTGGCGAGGCGGGCAATCTGATGCAGTGGCTGATTGTGTTGGTCTTACCAAAAGACAACTTACAGTGGGTTTTCAGCATCCCCCCTTTCATCCTATTTATTGTCCTTACTCTCCTGCAAAAAACCCTCCATGTGTTTGCTGGTCGGAGGGTAACGCAGATCAGTCTAACACGGAGCACGCGGCTGCGAGGAATGAGGCGCTGTCTGGAGACGGGGCACCCAGGCTGCTGAAATTGGCTTTGGCCACCTTGTCCGACACTGGCAGCACCACCTTTCTTCTTGCCATGGGCAGCAGTGGCTGTCCCCAGCTCCAGCGTCTCTGCCTGCCTCATGCCACAAGCCCTGGGGCCTTCGCCTGGCTATCACAGCATCATGTGCTCTTGCCTTGGGCAAAGTGTTCCTTCTCCGATGCTCTCCGTGGCTGTGGGCCTGGCAACTTAGCTGCACCCGTCAGAAGAGTTGTGAAAAGTAATCATAAAAGTTAACTTAGGTGTATTGAAGATGAGAAGTATAAATTTCAAGCCAGCCTCCAGATTTACATGCAGCAGCATGTCTGGTAATGTGTCAATATGGAGCTGGTTTTGGCTGGGATAGAATTAATTTTCTTTCTAGTAGTTGGTATAGTGCTATGTTTTGGATTTAGTATAAGAAAAATGTTGATAACACACTGATGTTTTTAGTTGTTGCTAGGTAATCTACTTCTCAAGGACTTTTCAGCTTCCCATCCGCTCCCAGGTGCACAAGAAGCTGGGAGGGAGCATAGCCGGGACAGCTAGCCCAGCTGGCCAATGGGGTATTCCATACCATGTGACGTCATGCTCAGCATATAAGGCTGGGGGAAGAAGAAGGAAGGGGGAGACGTCGGGAGTGATGGTGTTTGTCTTCCCAAGTAACCATTACGCATGATGGAGCCCTGCTTTCCTGGAAATGGCTGAACACCTGCCTGCCGATGGGAAAGAGTGAATGAATTCCTTGTTTTGCTTTGCTTGCGTGCGTGGCTTTTGCTTTACCTATTAAACTGTCTTTGTCTCAACCCACGAGTTTTCTCACTTTTACCCTTCTGATTCTCTCCCCGGTCCCACCAGGGGGGAGTGAGCGAGYGGCTGTGTGGGGCTTAGTTGCCGGCTGGGGTGAAACCACGACAGAAGGGGAAAAAAAAGTCCTAACATCTATGCCCCTGAACTCACTGAAATATACTGGTTTATTCTTCTGACAATAGTCAGCAGAACAGGATGTGCAGGAAGTTGGGACGGAGTAATTCAAAAGGATCGGGTAATACAAGATATCATGTTGAAAAATTTTAACAGATTTACAAATCCAAAGCCCAGAAGCAGTTCCACTTCTGGTGCTGGAGGCTAGGTTTCCATTACAGGAAAACAAATTGATCTGGCCTACATGTAACAGTTAATTTAAATATAAAGTAGGGGATCTTTGAAAAATTGCTCACTTCTCCCCTCTCACAGTTCAAACCAGCTGGAAATACCAGATTCATTTATTATATGTTTCTATCTCTTGTTAGGAATTGCTTCATGTTAAATATTTTATTAACCAGCAGAGCTAGCAAAATGCCTGCAGACGATTAGATAACAGATCTGTCTAATAGCATTAACAGTTTATTGTCCTTGCTTTTCCAAGTGCTTTTTATAAATAGAAATAACCAATCCCCAAAACTTAAACTGAGGTATTATGTTTTGGATAAAAGGAAACAGAGACATGAACATTCCCAGATTAGTTTATTTTTGTTTTGGTTTTGTTTTTCACAAACCCAAGGAGTTGTGTTTTTGCAAGACCACAACATGCCGTACTTGAACATGTTTTGTCTTGAATCAGATAGGCAAACATGCATGGAAAGCTCGTATTTCAGCCAGTGATCACTTGCACAGTGGCCTGTGGTAATTTTGCAAGTACTTCGCAATGACCTTAATTATTCCAACATTCTGGTTATTGTTTGGGACAGTAGCCAGTAAACAGTGCAAAGTGCTGAACAAAGGAGAATGGTTTTGTTGCTCTTGAGGAGCCTGAATTCAAGGCTAGTAGACACCGAAAGTTGAGCAATGCCTCCAAAAGCAAAACAATTTGCAGGAAACTGAACACAGTCCTGTTCTTCCAAGGCCTGTTACAGTCTGCGCAGTTGCTCCCGCTGGTTGCTGGCTTGCAGGGCTGATCAGAAACAGTACTTCCATCCCACAGGAATGTTAGCTATTTCAATCCCTGTTGTTTTGAGACAAAAAAAAGTTGAAAACAGTAGATCTTCTTTTTTTTATTGCAAAATTTAAAGTTCTCAACCTTTTTTTGATCTCTTAAAAGGACTATTGCTACCTGATGCTGGTTTTCTGTTTCCCAATTTTGGATGATGCCTCATAACAAATTTCTAACCATGGGGATCTTCAAGCCATGCTAAATATGAATAAAAGAGATTATGACGCAGCTAGGGATGAAGGTGCTAATCGTGGGCCAGCCGGTCATAGTTCAGGAGGCCAAAGTAGTGCCTAAGGCTGAAGAGCTGAGAGCTTGCTTTGGGTTAAGAAAATGGAGTGGAGCTGTGGATGGCCATACAAGCCAAGGAGAAGTGGTAAGGAGCTGCCTGGCTTGAAGGATGAAGTGGAGAAGAGGGCAGTGAGCATCTAGAATAAGCTAGAAGTGATGTTTGGCTGCTCCACATGTATACTTTCATACTTCATCTCAGACATGTAAAATTCTCAAATGCAGTGGGGTTTTTAAGTGACAAATGTCACAGCCCTTGTTGCAAGAAAGTAGTTTTCCCTGCAGAACAAAGGACAAGGTGAAAATATGTCTCTATCGTTTCTCGCACAAAATGTGTCTGTTTTCTTAACAGGGCCCCAGGAAGCATAGACAGCGCAGAGCTGCCAGTCACCACCTCCTGCAGAGCAGTTTCAGCAAGAACTATCAACAGAGTTATGTTTGCTCTGCATCTCTTCGTCCACCTGCCCACGAGCTCACCCTTTGCTAGAGTCTTATAGATTTGGTATTTAAAGGGAAATAAAAAGGAAACCGGCATTTCATGAGGGATTTCAAGTGAGAATCCCTCTGTCTGCATTGCCAGCCCGGAATTCCTGCGTGTGGTGTGCGGAGTGTGGATTAACACGTGTTAAGTGATAGTAAGCCTCAGAGCAGACTACAGCTAGCACTCGGGGGAGATTTAATTTATTGTTCAGTGGAATGAAAGCTATTGTGCAGCGACAGCTGGTGCACTGAATGACACGCAGTGACTGCTTGACTGACAACAATAATACCCAGAGAGGTTTGCACATCAGGCTGTCTTGGGAGAATGCAGAGAGGAGGCGTCTGAGGAAAGCAGGCTCCACTGTCTTTGCTAGCTCAGGCCTGGCTCATGAACCACTTGCTTCTGATGCTGAGCCACCAGGTACATTTTGAAAAAGTGAAATGTGCATGTGCTAGAGTGGAGCAGACTTACCCTCTAGCTTTAATTCTGTTTTCTTCCAGTAGGTGTTTCTCCCTCTCCTCTTATTGCTCAAACTACAGACCCGGTGAATAGGAACAGGCAAAATTAGTGTGTGCTTCAGGCTGCAAGATGGTCAGCCCGTTTATGCTTGAAATTCCTTTCCACACAGATATTTTTGCTACCTAAGTGCTGGCATCTGGAATGTTTGTGTATCATCTTATGTCGCAGAGGCCACTATTGTTCTCTGCACAAATTGTAGAAGGCTTAATCCTGGACATACATTTTCCTGATGCATAATTATTTTATATACCAGTGTAATGGCAAGACAAACCTGACATCTGCATAGAGTCAGCTAAGTTTATGTCTAAATGGAGATAGGTAGGTCAGTGCAAAACCCTGAGTCTGGGCTGCAAGATGCATTGCTTTTCTTCTGTGTGGATGTGGATAGAGTACATACAGTATGTTTCAAAGCAAAATCAATAAAATGATCCCCATGCCCTCATTTTGCATAAATAGGCTTTACTTGTGTGCAGGTAAACAGGTATATGTCTGATTTAGAGATGATGCAGAGGACTGAGGTAATGAACCTAATTATATTGTTCAGAAATGGCCAAACAACTGGGGTCTTAAAAGCACATGTGATAGCAAGGTCAGGGTGGGCTTGTAACGACTCAGAGTAAGGACCTACAAGTTGCAGGCAGGCTTGCACCTGAGTGACTGGCAACGTCATTTCCACCTTTCTGCTGTATTAATCCATGGGGCAAAAGCAGTTTACATGTTCTGATCTGCGATGAAGCAACATCCCGTCCCTGATTCATGGCTCCTGTAGAAAGATAAAAACTGGAGCTGTTGCACTGCAGCCGGTACAAATGGATCTTGCAATCAGATTGACGCCAGTAGAAGGCCCATGTGTGTGGCTGTAGCCTTGTACTACAGTCCTCCCTCTCTCCCATCTCTTGAACGGTTGTGCCTTTTTGCCTCCTGTAAGCTGTATTGAACCAAAAAAGGTGCAGAATGGTCTGGAAAAGGCTGCAGTCAGTGAACTGAACAGTGGACATTTGCAAGATTCATTTGATCACCATCAAGTGACTGCTGGGAACTGTATTGGGAGGGTAGGGCAATCCAGAGCACCTAAACCAAGTGGATCACATATTTGGTGGAAGTATTTGCCTGCAAATAATGTTAGGCATTTTTGAGGAGTTCATGTGAACACCAACCACCTTAGATGCCTTTGGGGGCTGCAAGAGCAGCCTCACTGTATGCTCACTGTATGCTCTAGTTTAACATTTAGGAAAGTTTGATGTTTCAAACAAGCAGCAGTGTTTCCATTGTTCAGTGTCAGAAGGACAATATTTTGTTTTCAATTGGTGAAAGAGCTTGGTTCCTAACAGGAGTGGCACTTTGCTGCTTGCATATGCCCACAAAAGTTGTTGCATTCCTTTAAGTAGCCAAGGAAACCATCCTCAAAATGAACAGGAATAATTCAGGGCCTCTCCCCCGTGTCTGCCAGCTGCACTTTGCTTGCCTAAAGAAAATTCTTCCCTATTCCCTCTGGTTTGGACTTTCATTTTACAAAACACACAGGCATTGAATATGCCTCGGTTACAAGACCTAGCAGAACTGACTGAGTTTGCAGAAATTTGGTTCATTATGGAATCAACAGTACTAAAAAGTCAGTAAAGAAGAGCCATCATAGGAGCTTCACCATGACAAATGTGGCATAACTTCTAAAAGGGCAGTGATTTTACTTTCATTCATGCTGGTATAATTGGCAGCAAAAGTTTGCCTAATATGAAAAGAAAGTTAATCTTTTGACTTCTGCATAGCTTTATCACTCTGCAAACAAGTGATGTCAGTTCTTTTGACAAGGAGATGTGAGCATTTGACTCATGCACAGATTTCTTGTGATGAACTGTAAATTTTGGTAACACAATTTTCTATCTATTCCAGTTATTGCTGGGAGAAAATGCTGAAGTTCCCAGACAATTATCTGTTCGTTCCACCCTTTTCATTGCTTGGGGTTTTTTTAAGTGAATACTGAAATGCCTTCAGGAGAGGTACATTTTCTGCCCAGCTAACTCCACACTGATCAGCATCATGCAGATGTCTTACAAAAATGCTTTTAATGGCTTTGCTCTTCCATCTGAGATGCTTTCTTCTCATCCACCTTCTTTTGTTTTAAGTCCTTCAGCTACAATATGTAACTGAACAGCATGATCACAATGAAGACAAATAATACTGAAGTAGTGTCATGGTTTAACCCCAGCCAGCAACCAAGCCCCACACAGCCGCTCGCTCACTCCCCCCACAGTGGGATGGGAGAGAAAATCAGAAGGGTAAAAGTGAGAAAACTCGTGGGCTGAGATAAAGACAGTTTAATAGGTAAAGCAAAAGCTGTGCGCGCAAGCAAAGAAAAACAAGGAATTCATTCAGTACTTCCCATGGGCAGGCAGGTGTTGAGCCATCTCCAGCAAAGCAGGGCTCCATCACGCGTAACGGTTACTTGGGAAGACAAGCACCATCACTCCGAATGTCCCCCCCGCCTTCTTCTTCCCCCAGCCTTATATGCTGAGCATGACATCACATGGTATGGAATACCCCATTGGCCAGCTGGGCTAGCTGTCCTGGCTATGCTCCCTCCCAGCTTCTTGTGTACCTGGGAGAGGACAGGAAGCTGAAAAGTCCTTGAGAGAGTAGACTACCTAGCAACAACTAAAAACATCAGTGTGTTATCAACATTTTTCTTATACTAAATCCAAAACATAGCACTATACCAACTACTAGAAAGAAAATTAATTCTATCCCAGCCAAAACCAGGACAAGTAGTGAAAGGTAAACAAATGTAGGTTAACATCTAGCGGAAAATATTTCAGAGGACAGTGCTTTTTTTGTTTTATGTTATGATTTATATTTTACGTTATGATTTGTATTGCAGGCTACTGACAGTTTGACAGATTATATATACTTACACATTTTAATGCAGCAACCAGTAAGAAATTATTATAAAAGCAATTTTTCCCCCCTGCATACCAGTGAGTACGGTCTGATGGTAATTTTGGGAATAATTTTCAGATAGTGCGGGCAGTTTGGCCTTTTTTAGCAGAGATAGCCAGAGTATAATCCAGGAGTCCAGTTGCCTTTTCAAAACCTCCTGTAAGCTCTTTCCACAGCAAAAAGCAAACTGGTGATGATGATGCCTGAAGGCAATCTGCTGCCTGTAAAAGGCAGGATCATTGTGTAAGGTGCATGCAGCAGCAAAAGGTAGTGCCTGTTCCTGATGCCGTTTAGCTCTACCAGCTGCTTTCCAGCTAGTGCAGAGTGGCAGTGCAGCAGAGCTTTGTGCTGGTGGGTACAGGGTGGCTGCACTGGCCTGTCTATGTTTTTCACCTCTGACTCCCTACTGACAGCCCTGGCTGGCTGACATGGCTGCAGTAAAGGGTTTTGGTACTCGGGGCACCTTCCTTTGGCGCGTTCGTCTGCTTCCTCCCCTTCGCTTTCCAGCCCTTGGATTTTGTTAGCCTACTCTGGTAGTGCCCCTCGATGGCACTCCTCTCACCTCACCTTATGATCCCCACTACTTCTGCAGTATATCACAGATACTAAAGACCATGCTTCGTGAGCCAAACTGAGAGCAATAGGTCTGATAGGAGCTAAATATATTGCTATAGACAAATTATTTTTACCTAAAGGCTGTTGAAAATCTGCAGAGAGAAAGAGTTTTGTATTGCTCTTCAAGATTGCCCCTTAAGATTAGTGTGCATCAATATGTCCACCTTATTGACTGGTGACTCAGGCATGTTTTATGTTCAAGGTGGAAGAAAAATGCATGAGATGGGGTCTTTACCATCTATCTTTGCTCATCTCTAGGTTCATTTGCGATGTATATGTTGAAGCAAAGATGCTTTTTTTTCGAAGAAATGTTTATGCAAAATTAAGTCACCAAAAGCAGATTTCAAAGCTTCACAGCAAACTTGAAATTAAGCAAATTCCAATTTGGTTAGTGTAAAATTTGTAATTCAAACTTCAGACTGTAATTTATAGAACTTATTTAATCAACTGATACAAGGAAAAATCCACCACTTCATGTGAATTCTTTAAGTATTCATAGTCATTTAGTCACGAAAGATCTAACTGCAAACGATGCTCTTAACTTTTTTCACAAACAGAAAAGCAGTGGAAATTGCAGAACAAATTGAGCATTCTGAAAAATTTTCTCAATTCTATCCTGTCTTGATAGCTGATCAAGCATATTTTATTGGCTTTTACATGTTCCTGAATGTCTAAATATTGTCTCTCTGTGTGTGTGTCTGTGTGTCTTGCCTTCTTCTTCACTCCCAAGCATATTGCTCTGGTGAAAGCCCTGCCTACCTCCCCAGCCACACTGCAGCTGCCTGGCTCCAGCAAGCAGCTTGGGGCTTTGGCTGTGGTGGCGTGTCTCCACCTTCTGGCTCCCTTCCCAGGCAGCAAGGGGATCAGGGGACAACCCACGGCTCTGCCTGCAGCCTGGCGGGGTCCGTGGGATGGCCACTGGGGCCCAGAGCTGGGCCCCGGTAGCAGTGCTGGGGGGTGGCCGTGCAGGTGAATAAATTAGGGACCTCTCTATCTACTTGCCCTCATGAAGCGCCCCACAAAATCCTGGCTCTGTGAAACATTTGATTCAATAAAAGGGCAGTATTTTAGAAAGGACCTAGATTCTTCACTGCTAGCCACAGATATGAGTATTATGTCTCCTAACATGAACATTTGCTAATATTTAGACTTTTCTGTTAGAAATGTTTAAACAAAATGAAAACAAAGCATCTTGGAGGCCTCTTTCGCTGCAGTTTTTGGTCTCAGGTCCCTTGGGATTGCTGGTTGGTGAATGCCCCATCCCGTCCCCTCCGTCATTTACCCCTTATCATTTACCACTGGCCTAGGGGGAAGACTTTCCAGGATTTGCTCACACAGGACTGTGCCCCATGTTTTTTATGATCTCACTTACACTGTATTGCTAGACTTTGGGTTTGTTTAATGTGATATACAAGATAAGCAGGCGATCTGCTTTGGCTCTTGCTGAGATCTTTTGCATCCTATGCTGAAGGGCTCAGCTTGTAGAGAGCTGGGGAAATCGGAGTTGGGAATATCATTGGCAGTGGCTTTTATTGTTATCAAAAGGGAAGAGGGTTTCTAACACAGAGCTAAGCTATGACAAGCACTACGGTAGAAGTAGGCTTCTGCATTTGGAAAGTTTAGTAGTCTACTACCCACACTGTAAGAAGGGATTAAATCCAGAGACTAGAGTGAGAAGAGGCACATAAATTGTGAGATAAGCTTTTTGGTTATTTATGTATGTAGATATAGGTACTACCTGTGGTGAATTCAATGACGTCCTACTTTCTGAATCTCATTTCATACTTATATCAGATCTTGGGAGATGTGGAAGTATTTCTGTAAAGCTGGACAAGGACACTGGGACTTTGTATTGCCTTTAAACTGTGTCACAATACTGGTATACAATCACAATATGACAGTCTTTTCCTAAGTGATTTAACAGTAAAGACACTACCTTCATCCAGATTTAAAATAAACTGGTGGCTACTGCAATTTCCTAGCTATTCTGTGAAACAGTCCACTGTGTCTCACTGCTGTTGGTTTCTTTCAGTTTCCTTGGTCTCTTTGCCACTGACAGGCACTGTTTCAGGAATTTAAATAAGATGTCACTGTAAAAGAATACTCTTCACTCATCTATCTGAATTGAGAGCAAACAGTATGGGAGAAATCAGCATCCATTGAGAATGCACACAGGGAAAAATACATTTAAAAAGAATATTGCATTTTATTAGCAGTATTTTCTGCCTATTTTATAGGGCAAGAACAAAATGTAGGTTAACATTTGGGCTTTTCTGCCATCTAGTGGCAGAAAGTTTATTATGGGAGCCATGGCTATGGTTTTATTGCTGGGCTTTGGTTCTGGGATTAAGATAAATTTCTTCTGTGGAGATCTTTGTAGTTAAGGAATACTCCAGCACTAATTTTCCTTGAATATTTCATCTAAAGAGAACGAGGAAGGAAATCTTACATTTCTTCACCAAATTCTCCCAGCCTGTATGCAATTCTGTTTGTTTTTTTTTTTTTTTTTCTGAGGAACTGGTGTATACAAGGAGGGGTCACCACTCTGTTGAAGAGAAGGGAGGTGAGGAAAGACGGGTTGCAAGTCTCTGAGATACTGAGCATCTGTAGGTAATCCTGGGTTGGTAGTCCTCAGCACTTCTCAGGTTGTGTCCCGTGGGTTTATTTAGGCTTTTCAGGTGCCTCACCTGCTATCTGGGTTCAAAAACTCTCAAAACTGGAAAGTCAAAGGACTATATATACAAGTGCATCTGAAAACCCAAACCAGATGTATCTCAAAAGAGACAACCAAATGAGTAGGAACCCCTGAACATGGGGTTCCATAGTTCTTTAAATACTGTTACACTGTGATCCTACATGGTTTTCTTTAGTGTTACAGATTTGGGAATGTGATGAGTGAAAGAAGAAGAAACTGGCCTGTTCCACTTTAGCCTTGTATCCTGCTCCTGGTACAGTCTTCATCAGTTATGCCATGATATGCCTCATATCCTACAGATTAAGAGGGACATTCCCATCACCTCCTAATAGTCTTATTACACAGAAGTATAAAAATATCTGCAAGAAACTAGAAGGAAATCTACCTACAGTCTTGACTAACAAGGTAAAGAAAGATAGCACTGTAGGGAGATGTGTAATTTGGCAGTATTCATTAAAGCAGGAACTTACATAGCACAAGAAACATCACTGATTTTTTTTTTTCTTCACCATATTTACTGAATAGTTACTGTTTTCCTGTGAGAACCTTACAGACAGAAACAATCAGGGCCTGGATACAGCTTTTCATGTCAGATGGTGTGTTATTCTTCATAAAAAAAGAATTTCTTCTGTTATAGGTCTCTGAAGGATGAAAGGATGCTAATGTATTTGCTGAGTCTTAATAGAAATACTTGCATGACATATTTCAAGCTGACCCTCTACCATGGCACGACCAGCTGTCTGTTATTCTTATCCCCACTATGTCTTAAGAAATTCAGGCCTCTGATGAGCAATCTTACTCTCCATGATGGCTGTGTCAGCATCTTTAAGTGTTGAACCTCGTTACTGCTGTTGGTTTCTGGTTACCTGTTGCAGTTGGAGGCAAATGCTTTCAAGGTCCCAAACCGAGCTATTTAGCTTGAGGAGTGACAAAATGACAAATGTTGAGGAAAAGTGGGTAACCAGAATGGAATCAAGTATTTTGGCATAAAACTGATAATAACACAGCATCTTAGTGCATTTTGTGCATGCACTTTCTATTGCCATTGCTCTGAGGTATAAATGCCATGGAAAAAAGCTGACATTAAGTATGCAGAAAAGATGAGATCACTACCAAGATGTTTGTGTGCCTGAAAAATGTATGTAGGAAAGGAAAGGACGTTTGTTCCACAAAAAACAATAGTGTCATTTGTTATAGTGCATCTTATGCTACAGTTGCCTGGTATTTAGGGTATAAGCTGCAGTAAAGTCATTCATGTCACATAGACATTTTAGGAGCCCATAGCAAATATATTTCTACAGGTTAGATAAAAATGGGGCAGTGCATGGGGGGGAGGGTCTCATCACCAATGACAAATCCCTAAGAATATTTGGTCCCTTCTACCAAACCCAAAACATAAATGGTACGTCATTAGTCATTTTGTTGATTAGAACTTTCTTATTAATGTGAATGCATTGTTGTTTATAGAAATAATAATAATGCTAGCAGCAGAGCTGGAGTCTGTCTCAGATGGCTTTCAGAAAACATCTATTCTCTTCCCTTGTTTCCAGAAGCTGTAATAACTGCATCAGTGCTCTAGGAGGATCACTATTTCTCAGCTGATAATATCTCAGCAGTGATCTTTTTCTCAGGCTACTCTCTGAAATGTTGCTGACTGAACAGTGTGTGATTCAGGTTCCCAGAAAAAAAAAATGTCTTCCCAGCAGTAATTACATTTCTAGGTACTGCCAGGCACTACAGAACTGTTGTGAGAACATGAAGTCAGGAAACACAGTGTCTGCTCAGCACAGTATTTTCCAGCTGCCTCACTTTCTGATGTCTCTATTCTCAGTCTCCACTGTGGATTAGCTATTTGACATCCCTATCCATACTTCCAGACATGCCTTTTTAAAGCCTCAAAATGTCGTTGTTTCGATTGACTAAAAATATCTATATTGTGTTGATGTTTCAACGTTGAACATCCAGTTGAATATTTTAAAAAATCTCATCCATCCCCCTTATAGTAGATGTTAATTACTTTTGCAGCCTTTATAAAAACAAAGAGTATTTAAAAATTATCCTTGTTCTAGACAGATCTTCATTTTAGGTTGGAAAGTTGGCATGAATTGTGTTTTATTCTTAGCATTATGGAAATGAATTTTTCCTAGCTGAAAAGTGTTTTAAATATTTTTCACTCCTAAGGCACGGAAGCCCCACTGCAAAAATGTCTGTCATAGAACTGGTGGTTAACTTTGTACATTCCTTTGTTGTTGACGTAGACCCAACAGTAAAATTAAAATAATACTCGACAAATCACTTGATGCCCTACTGCCACAGTAAGGCTCTTTGGTAGGTACCTGATAGAGCAAGAGATCAAAGGCCCTCTTTGGCTAACTATCCTATACTTTTTAATGGAAGTTCATGAGAGTTAGATGAAAAAAGGGTTGATCTCCACTCTGCTAGATACTCTGGCTGTGTGGGAGGAATCCAGAAGTAATATGAAACTTCTATGTAGAAATGTCTGGAAGGGAAAACACTGTTTGCCATCAAGACTGGAGAGGCACAAAGAGGACTCTCTGTGAAATCAGGAAAGGAAGAGCTTGACAGCCATGTACAAGTTTCAACTTGTGTAGGAAAATCTTGAAGCCCTAAGCAATTCATTATAACTTGTTTAAAAACTTTTCTGCTCACATTTTTTCTGGCAAAACCCTATGAAATTAATTGAAATGGACATTTCTGCAGGAGATACTAATGGGAAGGTCTATGTAGGGTCTATGTAGGGTCTATGAAATGAGTAATTCAATATTTCTATGTTCACCAGCACTTTCATGTTTTGTTAAAAACTGAAACACTTCGTAATAAAATGATTGGTGAGGCCGCACCTCGAATACTGTGTTCAGTTTTGGGCCCCTCACTACAAGAAGGACATTGAGGTGCTGGAGCGTGTCCAGAGAAGGGCGACGAGGCTGGTGAAGGGTCTGGAGAACAGTTCTTATGAGGAGCGGCTGAGGGAGCTGGGGTTGTTTAGCCTGGAGAAGAGGAGGCTGAGGGGAGACTTTATTGCTCTCTACAACTACCTGAAAGGAGGCTGTAGAGAGGCGGGTGTTGGTCTCTTCTCCCAAGTAACAAGTGATAGGACGAGAGGAAATGGCCTCAAGTTGTGCCAGGGGAGGTTTAGATTGGATATTAGGAAAAATTTTTTCACTGAAAGGGTAGTCAGGCATTGGAACAGGCTGCCCAGGGAAGTGGTGGAGTCACCATCACTGGACGCGTTCAAAAAACGTGTGGATGAGGTGCTTCGGGACATGGTTTAGTAGGCATGGGTACTGGGTTGATGGTTGGACTCGATGATCTTAGAGGTCTTTTCCAACCTTAATCATTCTATGATTCTATGATTCTATGATAACATTACATTTCACATGTGGAGAAAAGAGAGAAATTGACTGTCAGTACTGTGCATCACTCTCCTAGCCACAGCTACAGCTGATGACTAGACGGGCTGAGACATGGCAGGTTGGTTCTCCTTCCTAGATCTTGGGTAGCTTCAGCAAGCTGTGGGTGACCTCATGGAAGGGGATTCACAAAGTCTGAAAATAGATTTATAATTTGATTAAATATCAGGGCCTAATTTAGAAATAACCCCTTTGGATGGGCTCTCTGTCGCTACAGATATAGAAGATTTCTCACACACACACACACACACACACACACCCCTTACTTCAGTGGATCAAGGAGCTCTTTTGTCATGTTATGTATTCTAAATCTGTTCAGTTTTTTCTTTTCCATCCACTTGGAGCTTTGCTCAGAACTGTGAACATCAGCTTACATTTCCTGGGGAAATACAGAGCAGGTGGTAGGCTTGGTATTGTCTCTCCTTTCAGTTGCATTAATATTACTTTTGATGAGTTGCTCTAACCTATGGCTACAACTTTGGCAATAGAAAATCTGTGTGGGATTTTGTTCTTTGCCTCTGTTCTTACTATTGTCAGGTCATTTCAATCTATCAATGATCTTGTTTTGTTAACCATTTAATTTATCAAAGGAAAGAAGATGTGGGGAGCTGTACCTTTCCATGGCTCAAGCAAGGTTGTTGGCAGAGCTGACGTTACAGGTAACATGCTGCTGCTGCTCAGGCACTAAGTGGTTCCTGCCAGACTCTGAGGTTCCAGATGACTTCTGAGCTTATCCTGTCCCTGGTGCTGCTGTGAAGCCTTCCACGATGTTTGTATTCTTCTTTTCTCAGTAGCTCTCCCTCTTGCCACATGGCTTTTCCTATTCTGTATGTTACTCAAGTATTTCTGTGAGATAGTAGGACTGTGTTGCTGTTGATCAGCTTGAGATGCACTGCCCACATGTCATAACATGACATAGAGAAGGTGAAGAGCATAAAGCAGAAGTCTTAGTCTAGTCTGAGTTTTCTACCTGTGGTGTGAGGGGTCAGCACTGAAGCCCTGATGGTACATTCTGCCACTTCTCACCTCTGTTATTGTACTTTCTTGTTGCTTGATAGAACCTTGTGTCATGTCCCGCCTGTGCGGAAGAACAGGTGACTCAGATCCGTAAATTCCCTCTGTGTGGATTAAGGTGAAACAACACCAAGGTCTGTACAGAACCGAAAACTTTTATTCCAAAACTAGGCTCATTAGTAAATAGCTGGGTGGCAGAAAGCTTATTACTCTCCACTGCTGTGGGAGTTTATGCCTTGCATTACTTATTAGGAAAAGGTAAAAGAAATAAAAGAAAGAGAAAAGAGGAAAAAGAGAGAGAGAGAGACAAAGAGATCACCGGTCCTGGTTCCAGCGTTGGTCCAGCCAATGAGGGGTCACTGGCTTGTAGGAGCGCTTGTCCAGAAGTTCCCCTCCCATAGTATTTGCTTTCCCCTTTTATGTCCACCATTCACTTCAAACTGCCCCTCTGCTACGGTGGCAGTTTCGTAGTTTGCCTCTATTGGTCGCATATTCAGTGGGGAAGGGGCTTTGTTGAGTAGGGGGGTTCTCCTGCTGGTGGGCAGTTTTCTTACTATGCTAATTGGGATAGTTCCCCCATAGTTCAAGTAGTTGTTTCTTTTTCTGTTCTTATCTTGGTACTCCCTTCTTTGGCTGCTTTTTGGTGCCATCCCCCAAGGCCATGTCCAGTTAACTCCCTACAGAGGTTGAATAATGTCTTTTGTTGCATTCCTTTATCTCACCAGAGCCTTCCTGGGACTCATCCTCCACCAGTCTTGCAAGTGGTTGAGACATACCTCAGACAGGCTCAGGGAATCTCCATCCCCTGCTCCYTTATCGAGTTTTGTCTTTTGTAGTTGTCTGCACCAAGCAGTCCTTTGTTCCAGGGGATTGCAAGTTAGCCTTGGTGTTAGATTGGTTGTCCTTCCATTTGGTCTCCTACACCTTGTTACTGCCTGTAGATATAATTTGTGCACCTAGTCATATTGCCCAAGAGTCAGATGTTTAGTGTGCTAATTATTTAGGGCTTTTTCTGTGATTCGGAAAAAGTATCCCAGCCTAATAGGTTCCTGAAGAGGGGAGTCAAGTGTCCGGCATATATTTCAATTCCTGCTAGGTGGCCCTGAAAATGCCACCCCAGTTTCTTGGGTTCCCCATGAAGAATATGCAGAAAAATGGATACTTCTGGCTGATGATAGAACTTTTTTCTATATTAAGTTGTTTCCATTTGTAAAGACGTGGCTCTCCTGGAGCTGATACCAAGAAAGGAAGAGAGTGAGTATGTTGTTTAGCATAAGAACATCCACATCTGGCACAACTTTTCATATCATTTCCATATTGAGTGTGCTCTTGTATGGCAGACAAGCTGAGAAGAGTCAGTACCTACCAGGTCTGTGCTGGTTGTCAAACTCCCCTGAGTTCCCAAGACTTCTGATTTTCTGTAGAAATCAAAATCTTCCACCATCATTCAGATCAGAAATTTTGTCTTTCGCCTCTTTATGCCTTTGCACCCAAGTTCATTTTCAGCTGTAGATGAAAGGAGAAATGAGAAGGTCAAATGAGAAGGTCCGACTCACAAGAGTATATAGGCAGTGAACAAGCATTGATTTCAGTAGGGTGTAGATGCCTAAGTACCACTGTTCCTCCTGTTTTAAATGATAGGTGGGTGTTTTTTTCCAGGGGGGGGGAGGGGGGGGTGGTGCGGTGAACAGTGGTTGGATGTAACATTTTTAAACAAGATAGGCTAAATAAATCACATTGAAAAGAATGGAAATAGATGAGAAGAGTATGTTGATATGCTGGGCTGTAAGACCAAGGATCTTACTAAAAAGTAATTGTGCTCTTTCTGCTTACAAAAGTCCTCTCTACAGAGCTTCTGGTATTTCATTGGTGGGTAAAATTCTGGTTTTATGTTTGCATTGTTTGGGTGCTGGCATGAGAAGATTGGTAGAGATTTGAGAATAGAAAGTCATGTTTGTATCATTGGAAATGCTTTCTCAAAGAAATTGACCATCAGGCTTTGAATTTCCTTGGTCTTTTCTGAAAGATTGTTCCATAGCTGGGAAATCTAGACACAATTTTTACCCTTATTTTGATGCCTTCAAAATTGCTGCAGTTGACAAAGTTGCTATATGATTGCCAACGAGATTGCAAATGAGACACCTCTGCTATTGCAAAGGGGTAAGAAAAGAACTAGGAACATATTTCCTCCAGCACGTGTTATACCAAGGGTTTCCCCAGACCTGTAGGATGTTTGTTCCCTTTGCTTCTTACAAAAGCAGTACTAAGTTGTGCTTATCAGAGCATCCAGACTCAGCGTTGTTCAAGGCAACCCTCCGCATTGCTAGTTTATGGGTGTGGATTTAGCAAAGGTGCTCCCTAAGCCCAGTAGGAGAACTTGCTGAGGTTGAATCTGCTGCCTCTACAGAGATGCAAAAAGAGAGCGCATTTTCAGCTTTGCTTGGTTCACTTTATCTCCCAGCTCCTGATAGGTTTGAATGTTGCTGAAGGAAAACAGTTCTGTAACAGTTCTGAAGGCCTTTTGAGGTCAAGTTTTTACTTAAAGGATTAGAAAAAAACCAGAACAGGCATAAAGTTCTAGCTTATAGCTAGCAGCAGACTCAAGAGTTTGCAGCAATACCTACAAGCATTGCCCTAGGTTCTGTACAGTCACCTTTTCCACTTACCTCCTCATACTGTTCTGGTGTTTGGATACAGATGCAGATGATTTGCTGGTTCTACTACAAATTAAATATTTTGAGAGCTAGTTGTGTCTCCCTGTTCACTTCAAAATTAGTCATTCAGCAGATGTGAGCTATACAACTGACGTTAGTATCTCCTTTTCATATGGGTCCCTGAGTTTTTAAGATATTTTCTTTTATGAGATTATACCTTTGACCAGTCTAGCCTTCTCCATTGATTCAAAACTACTAATATATTTATGTTCACCTCTGCATATGACACTGTATGTATAGGTTCTGTTAAGTCCATGATCTCTGTGTTGCCAGCTTTCTATAGAGATCACATCACACAGTAGTGCGGATGACGGACTTGGTAGCAAATATGTTGGTGGAATATGTCCATGAGAACAAGTCTCCTCATTCTCTAACTTGATATGGGGTGTCACTGGATGTAACATGTCACTGGATACAACTAGAGGCACTTCTAAAAATATTTATCTGTAAAAAATGAGAATAAATATTACTTTCCCACTCAGTGTGGATAAAAACACGAGAGTCAAATAATTCCCTGAAAATTTACTTTCTAATTGTAGGATTTTCTATTGTCTTGACAAACATTTTGTGGTTTTACAGCCTATCCAGAGATCCAGCAGCATATATAAATGAGAGTTCTGCTTGTCTCAGTATGTGCCAAACCACAGGAAATTCTACTTAATTAAAAGGAGTTCAAAGAGCCAAACAATTTATTTGCTGAGAGAGTTCAGACACAGTGGGTGCAACGCCTCACAAAGAAAAGACTTTCATCAACCTCTGTTTTCAGCATTTGTTATTCCCATGCGAATGGAGAGTATATCTCTTCGTATACGGATAGCATTCTGCAGGCAAAGGACATTCTCCACACTATTAAAAAAAACACATCTTTTTAAAGATGGATCTTTAAGGTAGCTGTGATCTCATTCAAAGAACACCTACACTTCCTGACGAAATTTGACTATTACTGCATGTGCTATAAAGATACTGCAGCCTTTTAAATGGTGTTGGGTACACATCTATCTTTCAGTAGTGCATTTCAGTGTATTATTACTGACACTGTCAGGATCTAGGTGCCCTACGCATGACCCTGGGCTTTGTCTATCTGAATTTTTTTAACATCTATTCTAATTTTAAAGGTATCTTATTGAAATATAAGTGTATTATATGAGATCTTTAAAAAATCTCAATTGTTTATTGGTTAATGCTGACGTATTTGTATAGCTGGGTATTTATTAAACAAACAACTTTCAAAGTGAAATTAGAAAAGTATCAAATTAATGCTGAACATCAGATTTTTATGTTCAGGCAGCACTAATAGTTCCAGTTTAACTGTTATCGTGCTTTCAGTGACCTTTTGGTGTGGTTATTTTTCTTCTCATTAACTCATTTCTAGAGTCCTGTTGATGTTTTGCTTTCCAGTGACTAATTTCTTATTCTTTTGCACTGAAAATTCAGTTCAGACAAGGCCTTACCATTCTCTATTCTGTATTCAAGAGAGATACTGAACTAGAATTGCAACTAATTGAATTTATTACTTTTCGGGAAAAGTACAACACAAACTTTCTTTTGCTTTTTGGGTTAGTGAGACTTCAGTAATATCTCAAATAGCCAAATTTTAAGACTTGGTCCTTTCAGTGTTGGATCCTTTGCTAATCTAAGACATTATTTAGCTTACTAGCTGTTGCTGTTTAGCTTATTAGCTGCTCAGTATTGTGCTGAGAATGGTGAACTCGCTTCATCAAAGGTATGAAGAGGTGTGTTGGGCTTTGTATGAACCAAATATCTACCTGAAAGGCTCTATTACATTCTATGAAAACCTGAATAATGACCTATTTTTCAACTTACTATCATTCACGTGTTCAAAACCTCATATTACAGAATAAGCTGACAATTACCTCAAATGTGTATGTCCACACTTGTGTCTGCAGCGTGTCTTTTTTTCCCCTCTGTGGACCCAGAGTGGGCAAGGACAGCTAATTGCACATGCAGAAACTGCCCTCTGTGTGCAAATATGGTATATACCCATTCAAGAGATTTAATGGTGGTGGGTGTGGAAGTGAACAAGTCTGATGTTGTAGTCTAATCAGATCCATATGTAACACTGACATTGTTTAAAGGTGTCAAGGATGATGGGTCCCAGGAAGGCTCTGGTGAGATAAGTGAGGAGGTACATCCTTGGAACTAGATAAGACCTATCCTTTAACTCCATTGTTTGAGAAAAGTACAGCAAATTCCTCTAGAGCAGTCTGACCCATTCTGACCTATTCTAATTAGCACAGTAAAAACCCCACCCACCGGCAGGAAAACCCCCTACCCAACAAAGCCCCTTCCCCACTGAACATGCGCGGTAAAAAGAAAAGACACTGTGACTTTAAGTGAAGACGAGGCATTGCAAGAACCAATAGAAGCAATGATGAATAAGCATAGATGTAAAAGTACTGATAACTGTTGCTCGGGATGTGTAAAATGCTTACTCTGTGTTAACAGAGGTGTGCTGGCTTTGTGGAGTTACCACCTAACACCCATCTTTGCGCAGACATGGAATAAACAAGTATCTCGGCTCTGTGTGTGGGATTGGCTTATTGAACCCTGCTTGAGGGACAACAGTGTTACGATGTTAGGTGTTGAGTCAAGACGTCCTTGACAGCTAGGCTGTGTCAGGACCCTGGAGGCACTAATCAGCCCTAATGGCTCTGCCCCTTGCTCAGACTCATGGGCAATGGCCCAGCCCCATGGGGTGGCCCCTAGTGGGATATCCCCTCCCCAGGCTCCTGGGACCCCTCTCCATCTCCTGAGGCCACACAGGGGTGTTTTCTGCCTGAGCCTGGAGGTTCACATGGGACAGTGGTCTTGCTGCGGTTGGGTTATGCTAGATTTGGAGCTGGCCCTGGGCAGAGAGGCAGTGTGTGGTGCTGGATGGAGTGGATGGGCACCGGGTGCTGCTGCAGAGACCCCCGAGGAGGGGTTTCTTGAGCTGCTGGACCCGTGAGGTGTCCATCACTGCATGTTTTGAGTCTGATGTTTTTTTGCCTAGAGCCACCGGGTGTCAGTATAGGACCCACCCGTATGGAGGCATATACTTCTGCCTGGGATGGAGGCAACTACAGGAGGTGTTTCGCAGTGAATTTTGCATGGTTTCATCATTAAATGCTGCTGAGACTGCCTGACTTCAAGGCCACGGTCCGTTAAAGTGATAGCCCTAGGCAGGCTTCTTCTTCCGCTCTTGGCAAGTCTCCAACTCAGCATTGGTTGCTGATTTTTTTTTTTTTTTTAATAGAACTTCAGTTCTCCAGAGATCTGGGCAGGGTCCTACTTGCAGGGATGCTCTTCTTCCCTTGATTACCCCATTGCTCAAGGAGATGAGGTGGTTTTCTCACTTCAGCCAAACGACAGCATAAACATGCCTTTGTGTGCTTGTGCATTTCCTCTTCTGTAAGATTATGAGTCTGCTCACAGCGTATGTACCGATTACATGCTGCCACACTGGAGAACAGTCTGCTCCTTTCCCCTCTCACATTATGGCTGGAAGTGAAGCTTCTTATTAAATGAGAGAAGTAGGTGAGGGTTTATCTTGCCCCTGTGGGAGCTGCTGGGTTTTTTTATCTTCTGCTCTGTAAAAACAATTAAAATGGTTCTTAACGTACTTAAATGTAGAAGGTGGTAATGTGTTGCCGTTGGTATGTGGAAAGCACAGATGAATTGAACCAGCATTACAGGCTGAACTGCCAACACAGCATGTCTGATTTAGGGATGTATAAAAGTGGTGATCAGGCCACGAAGGCTTTGAAAATGCAGATAGCATGCAATATTGTGTTGCCTGAGTGGGAGCCAAAAACTACGTGTTTTGTCAAACTGGTAGAGACCTTGGGTTTTGATTCTCTATTTTGATATATAGGCTCATTAGGCTAGGCTTTGTACAGCCTTCAGCACTTTTGTTTTCTTTTCTTTCTTCTTTTCTTTTTTTTTTTTTTTTTAATATGGCCACTACTTCACTCTTTTCTGTGCTGCAATCTGAGAAAATTTATATACATCTTTTTTACCATTCAGTGCTCTAGGGGGTTTGCAATAAAAGTGGTTGTTAAAGGAATATTAACTCAGTTTAAGAGGGAGAAGATGAGAACTCTTGAGCATCTTGTGGCTAATGTCATAGCAAGCATGATAAGGAACTGAGATATTTATTGCATCTGTTTGAAAAAGTATTCTTCATTTTAACCATATCTCAGTGTAGGTGTCTGCCATAATAGCAGTTGTATATTATAACCATAGCATCTACTGTATCATTTACCTTGCAGTAAACATGAGTGCAGCTTTCAGCAATACATGGGACACACAGGTAGTCAGGGAAAGCAGTCTGCTACTGTAACTTCCCTGATAATTTCTCAGTCTGCGTAGGAAACCTGAAAATATGGCAGTCTATGTGAGGCAGACTGCGTAATGTACTTTGGGGAAATATTATTACAATTACCTAGAATTATTATGTGAAGGTTCTTACATTCTGAGGCTGCCATTTTTATAGTTTTTAGCCTTTTTTAATTTAAAAAGGCAGAATAGGACAGCAGGTGTCACTGTAGTAGTAGCAAAAGCAAGAGGAGTAAAATCTCTCTCTCTCTTACCACACTTTTTTACTCTTTACAGTTTTCATCAGAGAAAAGGATCAAGGACAGCATGATGCTTGTCCAGGTCTCTTGACTGCCAGTTTATCAGGAACCTGCTCAACTTGTGTCAGAATTTAGAAGTTGGGAAACTCAGAGGTAAAAGATACAATTATTTTCCATGGAGACTAGCAAAAAGACAGGAAGAGGTACTACTTTTTGGAAATACTCTTTTGTACTTTCTGATTTTTATTCAAACCTGGGAACTTTCAGTGAAATTAAAGTCAAAACGCTGAGAACCAATCATATATTTTAACTTCTGTGTTTTGAACAGAGTGCCTAAGGCCACTAGCCCCTAGCTTTGTAATAAGGCACATAAACTGGTGTTGTGATATTCAAACTTGCTGGGCTCCTTGGAGCTGGTCTGTCATTAACACCTGACCAGTGAGTCTCATTTTTAGACTCAGTTATTCCACTTTTAGTATCCATTAAATGAAAAATCTGTGTCTGGTAAATGACTGCTGCAGGGTACCGAATTCCATAGACTGCTGCTGAAGAGAGTATCTTCCTAAAAAGGGAACTTTGAAGTGGAATGGAATGTTTACTGAACTAGAGAGTAACCAGTAAACCCAGAAACTGACCAGACAAAACTTTAGGTTTTAAATATCTGTAGCTTAAGGAGAGATGAAATATAGCTACATTTACTGTAAAGCCTTAAGTGTGTAAAAAGAGGCAGAAGTGGAAAATAGTGAATATTCCTCTATTCATTATTTGAGGTGACAGGACAGGTCTGTCCATTCTTGAGTTTCAAAACACGCTCACTAATAGTGAACTGAGGAAAACCTTCAGGAGGATTCCTCCTTTTCTGAAGTCCAGACAGTGGGATAATATATGTCAATCAGGTATGTTTCTTGTTGTTTTATAAAACTACTGCTCTCTCCTGACTACTCCAGAGTGGGTGGCAGTCTGTTCCAGCATGGCATTTCTTGTGCTCCTAAGAGGTATGCTTCTGTGTGTGACTTGTTTTCATTGGTACTAGCCACATTTCCAGTGAGTTTTGTTTACTCCAGCCAACCTGGAGGGACAGACAAAATATTTTCCAGAATTGTGTTATTATGAAAAGAGCACAGAAAAAACTGGCAACCAAACTAAAGCTCCATAAACCAGTGTCCTGATTTGGCATTTCAAATGGCACTTAAATATGGGCTTACATTTCAGTACTGGACTAGGAAGTAAGACACCTCCCGGTGCAAAGTGAAGGATATAAATGACCCTAGCAATGAAACTAATCAATTGAAATAACAACCAGCCTTAAAATCCCCAAACTTTCCTTTACTAGCACGTTTTCTCTTTACAAGTGTGCTGCTCAGAATTACAGGAATAAAAAAAAATTATAACCAGAGCTGCAAGAAATTCAGGACAGTGAAACCAGTTTAAGAGAAACAAACAAACCTGGAAAGGAGAATTCAGATGAGATCTGAACCAACCTGAATTGTGCCCTGAAGTTCAGGAGAAGCTCAGTTATGACATTTTAATGCTGTGTCTTCATGCTGCTGTCCAAGACACAGGCTGAACCCTTGTAGGAGAGAGTGCTTCCACATGACTTTAAGCATCTTTGAGAGCATTTAGTACCTGTTGCATTGAAAGGGATTGGTTTTACAATTTACCTAGTTAAGACAGATAGAAGTTAATGACAAGTACCAGTTTTAAAAGTGTTCTGAACAGCTATAGTTAATGTGTGGATTTCAAGTCACAATTTTGGTTGACTCTGATGCTGCAGAGTCTCTACAGCAAAGGAACAGACCTACCTGGCTGCTCGTCAGTGTCTATATAATTTATCTGTAGCATTGCTGATCACAGGGGCAGAATGGGATGGAAAAGATTACACTGCTGAAACTGTTTTAGACCTACGTGTTTTAAAACTAGCAATTAGATTAGAAACTGTTGGTGACAAACAGTGAGCAAAATTTGTGGGTGCTATAGTTCTGTTTGCCTATAGGATCAAGGACTTCAACAGAAAATAACACAGTGCCATGTTTCTCTCAAATTCTAGCTTTCTGTGTACTACTTTTAACTTTTCATGTTTTGATGCTTATTCTTTTTGAGGTTGTTCAGTCTGGAGAAGAGAAGACTCCAGGGAGACCTTATAGGAGCCTTCCAGTACCTGAAGGGGGGCCTACAAGAAAGATGAAAACTTCTTAAACTGAAAGAGAGTAGATTTAGATTAGATATAAGAAAGACATTCTTCCCTATGAGGGTGGTGAGGCATTGGAACAGGTTGCCCAGAGAAGTTGTGGATGCCCCATCCCTGCAAGTGTTCAAGGCCAGGTTGGATGGGGCTTTGAGCAGCCTGGTCTAGTGGAAGGTGTCCCTGCCCATGGCAGGGATGTTGGAACTAGATGATCTTTAAGGTCCCTTCCAACCCAAACCATTCTATGATTCTATGATTCTATGATTTTACATCTTCCTTTAATGGAGCTATCAACTTGGGATTTAGCTACAATTTGTCAAGTGTTTAAGAGGAACTTGATTTCAATCATATAGCATGTGCTTTCATAGTCAGGCAAGTTATTATAAGCTATTGCCTTCATTTTCTTGCTGAAGAGGTACTGTGTAGGCAGTATCTGTTGTATGCACCCAGCGCTTCTCAGGAGACAACATGGCTGAGTGCAGGCTTTTCTTACTGTCCCTCGCAGCATCCTTCTGGACAAGGTGTCCAACTGTGAGATAAGCAGGTGCACACTGTGCTGGGTGAAGAACTGGCCTTTTGGCGTTAGGAAGCATTTCTTTACCGAGAGGGTGGTCAAACACTGGAAGAGGTGTCCTAGAGAGGTGGTCAATGCCCCGTGCCTGTCAGTGCCTTAAAAAGAGGCATTTGGACAATGGCCTTCATAACAGGCTTCAACTGTTGGTCAGCCCTGGAGTGATCAGGCAGTTGGACTAGATGATCGTTGTAGGTCCCTTCCAACTGAACTATTCTATTCTATCCCAAATGTATGTTTTTGAAAGCTGCTGAATCAAATGAAACCAGAAAGTCAAAACCTTCTGGAAGCTGTTGCACCTTTGGACCCCTTTGCTGTATTTCGCACTGGCAGTGCTTTCTCTTGCAGGACTTCAGCGAGGATCCCTTCATGAGCCTGTGACAGTTGTGCTCTGGGTTTGGCCACTCAGGTCTTGAAGACCTCCAGTCTCAGGGATCCCAC
Source organism: Oceanodroma leucorhoa (assembly GCA_030449065.1). Taxonomy (NCBI): domain Eukaryota; kingdom Metazoa; phylum Chordata; class Aves; order Procellariiformes; genus Oceanodroma; species Oceanodroma leucorhoa. The sequence goes on along the minus strand of JASVER010000131.1, from coordinate 1,143,890 downwards.
AACCTCTCTGGGCAACCCACTCAGTGCTTCATGATCCTCACAGGGATTTTGTTTTTCTTCCTCACCTCCAGAGGCCTGAACCTCCCTAGGTTCAGGAGATGCCACTGTCTCTCACCCTCCCACCAGGCAGTGCTGGGAAGAGCCTGTCCCCATCCCCTCGATGCCTTCCCCAGAGGCACCGGCCTGTGCTGTGAGGTGCCCCAACACCTTCTCTGCTCCATGCCGAACCAGCCCCAGCCCCACAGACCCTTCTTGCCTCCCCTCAGCCCCTCTGCTTTGTCAGCCTGTCTGCGGCACCCCAAATGGGATGTAGTGCCTGGATGAGACCTGATGGGTGCTGAGCCCCGGGGATCACCCTTGCGCGCTCAGGGAGAAAGAGAGGAGAAAACCCGCCAGATCGAGCCAAGTGCTGCCTGTGACCCGCTGTGGAAGGAATCGGGGGAGCCCAGAGGGCTGGCCAGCGGTGCTGGGGTGCGGGAAGAGCCTGTGGGACTTTGTCCCGCTGCCTCCCCGGGAGGCACGAGGTGTTACCGAGTGAACCCTCTTGCCGCRTGTGCCTGGAGACGTCTGCCATGGCCAGAGCGACCTGACGGGGCCCTGGGGAGACAMGGCCGAGGCCTGAGTGACGGGCGTGAAACACCGATGACACAAGACAAGAGATGGGGGATGGAGTGGGCAGAGGCGCTGTGGTAACCCCAGACGCGTGTGCTGGGGCCGCAGCGCTGCCGGGGCGAGTGCCGTGGGTGAGGATGGCCCATTGTGATGTCCCCARGCGATGGACAGTGATGTCACCAAGCGATGGGTTCTGATGTCACCGAGACCCTSAGCGATGGGTTCTGTCGTCACCGAGGGATGGGCTGAGAYGTCTCCAAGCGAYGGACTGTGATGTCACCCAGCGATGGATTGTGACCAGGCGYCCCTCACTGCTTATAACCGGGCGCCGAGTCTCACCCAGCCGGCTCGTGCCCACACTCCGGCTGAGCAGTTTGCGAGGTTCAGAGTGCTGAGCGAGGCCTTTGGTGCTGGTGTCGTGCTCGGGGAGTGGTTTGTTGCAGCTCTCAGTGCCCGACCCCAGAGCCATCGAAGGATTTTCCCCGGCCCTGCCAGCTTCAGGCAGCCGGGGCACCCAGGAGACGCGCTCGCAGCCGCAGAGGTGAGCTGGGAGGGGACACCTCACCCTGGGGAGCTGGGAGGGTTTCCTTCTTGAGGGACCTGGGCATTTCTTCCACCCCTTCCCTGGCCAGCCAACAACTGTGGCCTCTCTTCCTTTTCTTGCACAACACCCGCTGCTGCAGCACCGGTGAGAGGGAGCGGGTCGACATCCCCAGCTCCCCCCAGCCCACCGCAGCACGTGGAGAGCATGGCCACGGAGCTGGACGAGCACTGTCCCGTCTGCCTGGACAGCTGGGAGGAGGCCAGCTCTGCGATGCCGTGCCTCCACCGGTTCTGCTACCCGTGCATCCTGCGGTGGGCTGAGAGCAAGCCCGGGTGCCCCCCTGCCAGACAAGCTCCAGCACTTTGCGTGTCTCTCTTGGCAGGACGTAGCGTCGGGCGCCGAGGAAGCCATGGGGGAGAGCAGCTCTGCTGCAAGGGATGGCGGCACGAGACAGCCGCCCCAGGCAGGGCCGGCGCAGGCAGCAGCGGACTCCCAGTGCCCCATCTGCCTGGGACGCGTCAAAAAGGCAGCCTACGTGGCCTACTGCATGCACTGCTTCTGCTTTGCATGCATCCGGCGGTGGGCCGGGGCCAGCGCTGCCTGCCCGATCTGCAGGCAGCCTTTGGAGCAGCTGCTGCACTCGGTGCGAGGGGACGACGACTACGAGGAGTACGTGGTCGGCTTGCCCGCCCGCCTGCGCAGGAGGATGGCCATGGAGAGGGCCCGCAGCCGGTCCCCGCGGCACCACTACAACCTGCGTGAGCGGCCCACCAACAACCGCCCCTCGGCTGGCACAGGGGGGCCTGCGGGGACTGGCAGCGCGCAGAGGCAGGGCGCAGCTCCGGGGCCCTCCAACGCCGCCTCCCAGCAGGCTCCCGCACCCAGCGCTTCTCGGGAGCCAACGCCGCCAAATCCATCTCGGGAGCCAACACCGCCGAGCGCAGGCGAGCGCCCGGCTGGCCCTGCTCCTGCCCCCGACCCGCGCAACGGCGCGGCGCGGATGCGGCGCCTCAGCATCCGCCTCTTCCGCCTCCAATAAAAAAAAAACTCGAGGCTTTCCCGGGCGTGTGTTTTGTGACCAAAGAGCAACCCACCACAGGGAATGCTTTCCAACACTGTTTTGGCACGTGGGAAAGCCAAAGGGAGGATTTCTCGGAGCGCACCACGATTTCATTTCCCCTAAGTGCTGCAGCAGGTGACATCTCCCTCGTGCTTGGAAAGGACCCCTCTTCGGCAGACGTTCAGCAGGTGGATGCCAAGCGGCTGAGGACCCCGGGTTTGTCTAGTTTGGAGAAAAGGAGGCTGAGGGGCGACCTCATCACGCTCTACAGCTTCCTGAGGAGGGGAAGTGGGGAGTGGGATCAGAGTGCTGATCTCTTCTCCCTGGGGTCCAGCGACAGGACACGTGGGGATGGTTCAAAGCTGCATCAGAGGAGGTTCAGACTTGTTATTAGGAAACATTTCTTTACTGAGAGGGTGGTCAGACACTGCAACTGACTTCCTAGAGAGGTGGTCGATGCCCCATGCCTATCAGTGCCCTAAAAAGAGGCATTTGGACAATGACCTTAATAATGTGCTTTAATTTTGGTCAGCCCTGAAGTGGTCAGGCAGTTGGACTAGGTGATCACTCCAGCTGAAACTATTCTATTGTATTCCATTCTATTCTATTTCATAGGCGATAATCTATGACTTGTAAAATTGTTTTTAAATTCCTTGTATTTTCCTACTGGGTTTTTTTAGACTTAGTCATGGATGAGGAACACTAATAAACCTTGGGAGCATGGGAGAAAGACTTCTTCTCGTAGACGTAAACAGATTCTTCACTCTCAAATATTAACGAGTTAATGAGTATTAATGAGTGCCCTAAAGGTCTCTTAAAAAATGTAAGAATACCCCAGACTTCTTGGAATTTGCATGAAAAGAGTAGCTATACTTACAGTAAGACAGGGAATATCAGAGAATGGAAAATGTATCCCCTAATATTTTACAATGCTGCCCAAAAACCTGAGTTGCCAGGATCAAGGTTCTTCATTATGAACTCAAATGTTTGTTACCATGTATAATTAAGTTGTGATTATATCTTCAATCATAAGCTCATTTTGCAGAGGATCCCTGCCTTTCTAGAGGAATAGCTTGTATCCCCAGCTAGTCAGTATTTGCTTTTGCTTATTGTTTGCTTTGTCAGTCTTGCCGTGTACCTTGATTGCTCTCCAACCATTTCTGCGAAGAGTTTTTCATTTCCTTAGGTGCTTTCTGTGGTTCTTGCTGCTAGAAAATCTAAATACTTTACAAACATGAATAAATTCACTAGCCTGGTTCCTCAAAGCAGGTCCACCTCCCTTCCCCACAGGATAGTTCCTTTCCATAATTCCCTGTAATGCTCCAGCTCTTCCACTGTGTGCCACCAGTGAGGCAGGGACTGTCCATACCACTCCCAAGTCCGTAATTTCCAAACTTTGTGCCTGACACCAGATCTTTATATAGTTTTGCATGTGGTAAATATAAACTTCTCTAATCTGATCTTACAGAAAGCAAAGAATGTTACACTTTTTAAAATTTGTTTTCCTGTACCCATTTAGGTCAGTCAGCAGTTTGGGGGCACCTATGAAGAAGATCATATAAAGGGTCTCAAAAGAAATTGTTATGCAGAAATCACCTTGTTTACAATCACTAGACAAGTTTACTCAAAGTGTTTACTTATTATACACGGCTCTTTGAATGGCTTGGTCAAGAATAGAATGGGGGCAATGCACTGCACCTTCATTTTATTTTCGTTTTCTCCCCTGTTCCTTAAAACATTTCTCCTACAGAAGCCTTCGTGCTCACAGTCTTTTTCTTATGGCTGATGTCCCTATAAAAAGAAGGTTAAAAGGAATTCTGATGCAGGTACATGAGGTCCGTTGAAGAAGTGTGGGTCTGACTTTTTAAACAACCAGAAAACACCTTTGATTTCAAGTCACAACAGGATTTATAGCACAAATGCTTAAACCAAAAGAGGAGTCACTCTAACACTAACAAGCTGCTTCTTCTGTACTTGTTTTCCTGCTTTGATTTCTGTCCTTGGGTTTGACATATAAACTTGATGCACTAATGGTATAAAAAAAAAAAAAGTAACTGTTTGTTTTGTTTTAAATCTGGTCCTGCATGTAAATCAATCTCTCTAGGGTATCTTTTTGCTTGCATTCATGCTTCCTTTCTTTCCCGCTCCTGCAGTTCTTCAGGGACAACCTTCAGCTGAAACTGAAAACTCTATCCTATCGAGTTGTCTCCTTCTTTATTTTAGCTCATTTTAGGATCAGAATACGAATTTAATGGAGAGCTCCCAAGAGTTGCAAGGGTGCCAGTTAGCTAGTGTGTAGCTGCATGTTTATTTTTCCTTCTGGATAAAGTCAATGACAAGACATTGCTAAAAATGTATTGTCTCCTTTGAAATATTGGAACAGTAGCAGGAATTTAAATTCATACACTTGAATATTCATCTGTTAGAATATTGAATGATAATGTCTTTGTACTCTGCAAAAGGTGCTATTAAAATGTCAATATTTATTACAGCTAGCCAGTGTAGCAGTGCAGGTACTGCTTTCTCACTGCTGTGCTTTCATTAGGTATTTTGGGACAGCTCTGGGTACCTCAAAATCATGGGGTATCTGGTGAGAGTGGGCAGAAGAGGGGATTAGAAAGAYGTTGACTTGAGTGTTGCTCCCCTCTGATACAACTGTGTACTTGTTCCTTTGAACAGGCTGTGATGGGTTTCCTTCTGCCAGCTGAGTTAGCATCCTTTACTGATAGACAAGCTCTGAATTTCAAAAATAACATCCAGTTTCCCATCCTAGCTTGAAAGTATCTTCCTGTTGCTATCCTCACTTGTTCTCAGCAACGTGGGTATCAATGTCTATTCCACAGATAAACAAACTGAGGCTCAGAGATGGAATTTGTCCAATCAGATTGTAATTTATTTATAGAGATGGCCATAAAGCAAATGAACACCACCAGTTCTTGTTAGTAATTTTTAGGTTAGAGTTGCAGTACTTTTTGTGCTATAAGTTATTCCTTCCATTATCTAGAAGTTCAAAGGCAACAATCTGAAAAAGTGAGCTAGTTTTTTTTTCTGTTTGCAATAGCATTAATCTTATCTGGAGCACTGAAAAGGGCTGGAATTTTCCTCACAGAAGAGAAAATCTTTCTTATGTGATTTAGCATTCCTTGATGTGTGCAGCCATTTGGATTTCATACTAGTGAGATGCTGTGCCATAAATCATGGCCGTCTTTAGATGAAAATAAGCAGATTCAGTTCAACGATTGAGGCACTTTTCATAAGTGAAGGTGCAGTTCCTGAAAGTCTGGTGTCCTAGGGGAGTTGCTGAACTTCAGTCTGCAAGGTCAGCTATACTGTTGCAATGCAGGCTTGATCAACTTTGATTACTGTGAACTCTTTTTCCCAAGCATATTGCAGTTGTTTTTTTAATCTATAAACTACAAGGGGTTTTTTTTTGTGTGTTGTGGTTTTGTTTTTTTTTTTTTTTCCCACCCCTCTTTCTTCTGGAGGAATAAGGGGAAAATGGAGTATTCAACATGGAGAGAAAAAATTGTCTTTGCTGCAGTGAGTGTGCTTTACAGGAACTAGCTATATGAGCAGGCAGATTCAGGAGTTAGAACCTACCTGCTAGTCATTCTTGGTCCTCACTGCAGGATGTCTTACATGGAGTCAGTACGTTCACAATGAACGAGAGCTGTTGAGCTTTTGTGTTGTCAGGTCAAATTGTTGTGAGGTCAAATTAAATTCCTCAGCAGTAATCTTGCACAAGACTTTGTACTGTGAGTGTACTTCAGTGCCATTGCTGAGGATGGATCCTTTCAGAGGGTAGAAAGAGAGACACAGATCAAAGCTGTAGGTCTCTTTTCCTCTCCTGCCATATCAGAATCCTTATAGCCCTCAGCCCCTTTCAACCCTTTGGGATAATAATCCAGTCAGGATTTACTCAATGTTTTTCATTGTATTTTTGTTACAATAAACTCCTTTGCATTTACTACTCAAGGCAGTGGGATCTTTTGCATGATCTGGCTTCCTGCAGGTATTCCTCCCCATCGCTGTATAAATATTTGTAATTTGGGGGGTGGTGGGAGAGGTTGTTGTTGTTGGGAACACATCCTTTCACACAGATAGCTCCTAGATTTCACTTCCATGAGATCAGCATTATCAAACTGGACCTATTAGAGGGTGAAGTTTTCTGCCTGCAAAAATACTGTAGAGAGTATATGGTCTGGTTTACAGTGAAGTAAAATAATCAAAGATAGAACAATCAGTTTAGAAAAACATACCACATAGGACATTATTCGTTTTCTTTTACTCTTTTGTTTTTAGCAGCAGACAACCTTTATTTAAGAAAGAGAGGCAAAATAAACAGGCAATGAGTTGTAGCTATACACACAGGGSAAGTAGGTTTGATTCCCTTGTCTGCAACGAAGGATGTTCTTCCAGAAGGTAACTCCTAATGGGATCCTTATTTAGGCACTCTGCACCAATTACAGGGAGAGCTTTGCTTCTTTTGAATTTAGTCTCCCAACTTATACCTAATTTAGATTCTCACGTCAGTCTGTACACACCAGATTGCCAATATTCACTCACGGTGACAACTTGAAGCAAAATTGGCTGAGAATTACACTGCAGTTCATGGACACTCAGGATAAATAAAATAAAAAGAATTCAAATCTCTTCAACACTCCAAACACCATGCAGAAAACCAAATGACACACTTGATACTTCTATTTGTCTTCTCAGAGGAAAACTAGGGATTATGTAAGTGCAGTGTAACCAACACTCCTCAGTCTTGCTGATTATGTGTTGTCTCTGTGGGATGGCAGATGTTTTCCTGTCCTGATGTGTTTAATGTAATTGTTCCAGGAGAAAGTTTTGATCCACTGATGAAAGGGAGATGTTCTGTGTGCTACAGATGCCAGCTCCATTCTTTTTTTCAGTTTAAATGCAAATAGATACAAACTGCAGCCTGGTTAGACTGCTGCTTGCTTTTCATGTTTTCACTATCTGATGTCTGTATTGGCTCAAATATCAGGGTAGGTGGGATGAAGGAAAAAGGAAGACTGTTTCCCCAAGGTGTATTTAACCAAACCAAAGTGGAGGAGTGGACTTCTCTCAGGTACTCTCAACAATCTGTTTTGAAACTTTTGCAGCCTTACACCCAGGCCAGAGCACCTGAATTAACTGAAATCTCAGGTGTTTTCCAGAACTTTTCTCCAGTAAACACAGAAAACCTTTTATTTTTGTGGGGGTGGAGTGAAGGAGAGAGAAAGCTGTGGCACTGTAGCAGAGTTTTTATACTGAGGAAAAGCTAAGCCAGACTCTGTGATGTGCAGAGCTCTCTCAGGTCCCTTGAGTCAGTGATACTTGAATGAAATTCAGCAGCTGTAAGAGCTTGTTCCCTCAGTAATATACCCATTTCTCTTGAGCTCTGGTTCTTTCCACCCAACCCTCTTTTATGCACTGCTTTCTAGCACAGTGTAGTGAGTTTTGAAGTCTTCAGTAAGTTACACCTGCTAACTTCAGACAAAGGACACTATCTGCAATTGCACAAGACAAAGGTTCCATCAGCCCCATGCAAATGCAGTCCAGACCTGCAATTACAGCAAGAAATGGCTTCAGTAACCTTCCTAGTAGCACACTAGAAACCTTGGCAGTACATGCAGACCTCTGCTGCATGATGAATGTCACTAATAAGAACCTGATTCCAGTATATATTGTTTTTTATTGTGATGCCKCTCTTTAAAATGCCACTAGTACCTTCCTAATACTCCAACTGTGACTAAAGCTAGTCAGGGAGAAGAGTATTTTCATGTACAGCTGCTAAAGATCTTTTACCAGCTGGGTCACCATAGATGACTTTACCTTGGAGGCTCCTTATGCACATATTTCTTTTCATCTGCTTTGGCAACCATCCTGCATTAATTGTAGAGTGGGTAGAAAGCAAGAATGATTTGTGCTCTTCAGTATTTAGAAGACCTATTCTCTGGGCAGAACCTAACTGGTCTTGATTACACACAAAAGGAATGAGTAATGCAGCTGAAACTTTGTAATTTTTCTAAGTCAGAAGAGGAGAGTGAGAGACTAATACTTATTTAATGGCTGGTTTTCAGGGTTTATGACCCATATGCAATCATAAAATATGCCACTGTAATGAAATCATTGTATCTTTTTGACAAAGCAAGATTGGAACTTYCTTGTGAGTGATAAGTTTTGAGAAAGGGATGATCTGATTGTGATATAGGTTAGAAGAATGGGACAGCTGTCCATGCAATACTGTCACACGGACAAGAGGTGATGCTGTGCCAAGGGGTGAAAAGCAAATGAGAAAAAAGGCTTACAATAAACCCCCTTTTGTTTCTCTTCCCAATTAACTCTGCCTACTCAGAAGCTGGTCTTGGCCTCAACTCATTTAGTAATATTAGGAGAAAAGGGAGGCAGGGAGGCAAATGTTCCRTATACATACCTTGATTGTTTATATACTGCATGCTGGTTAACAGCATAAGAAGACTTATGGTTATGACACCTCTTTTATCAAGAACCATTTTTTATATGAAGACTGCAGTTAAAGTTTTACCTATTTCTAGCACCTACTTCAACCCAGGCTCCTTTCACTAAGATCAGTTTGGTCTCCTGCAGTGGCTGGTAGTTCCCGCCTGGTGAGGATTCAGTTATTGAGTTCATCTGTTTTTCAAAGAAGAGAAGACTTTGTGTCCTGGATTCAATGTATTGCAATTTGGTACACCATAGCTTTTCAATAATAAGTGCTGAACAGGTCTGCTGTTCTTATCCAGTGCTTTCCAGAAGGTTGAAAAGTAATGTCTCAAAATAGCGAATACAACACTCACAATGTCATTACCCCAGAGAGCTCTTTATTTTCTTGGCAGTGTGTGCCAATGCTAGGCTAGTTCAACTACCTGTATGTTCCTGATGGACCTTCAGAATCCCAGGTTCCAGTTCTGTTTTGCTGACTATACTGGATGTCCACAAAAACAATTAAAAGCAGTGTATCTCAGTTTATTCAGTTTCTAGTTTGTATGTTAGCTTCCTTCTATGTACATAAACTAAAACACCGAATGAAAGAAGTATCTACTGGCACCCAAATCTTAAATGGCAGCTCTTCTGTCCCATTTATCAGCCCTGACTTTTCTAACGAGAACATCATCATTGATCAAATAAAAGGCAAACTGAATTTTCTTCCATGTCCAGCTTATTTTAGAAATGTATGATGTATGCCCAAGTGAAGCAAAATGGTTGCATGGCACTTTTTAATCTACAAAGGATGATTGTGCTTTCATTAGGAAAAAGAGCAAACTGGCATATAATATTGTACATATTAATGAAAAGAAGGATAGAGTATGCAGCTCCTTATGCCACCAAAGCTTCTGTTGAGAATAAGATTCAAATATCTTTACAGAAAGGATTATGCCATGTAGTATCTTAAACAGCATAGGCTGGACTCCATGACCCAGGAAGACTATCAATTTTTGTTTCTCTGAAATGAATGGGAATTTTGTTGCAGACTTGTGAGATGTTCACAGGGCCTACATTTGGCAAACTAACTTGTATAACAACAGCAGCTCAGGTAGGAATATGAGAGTAACAGACAGTGTGGTGTATTCAATTCACACACACTGAGCGAGTGTTTGCCCAAAACTGATCGTGTTGGAGGTGATGACTGTTGGCTGGATTAAACAGCGCCTGGGGAATTACAAAGAGACCCCTGAAGAAAAGAAAGAGTCAACCTAAAAAGAAGTCTAGAAGAAGCATGAGAGGTTGCAGCGGTGGAAGGGACCTTGGCATGGGAACAGATGTAGTCAAAGCTCAGGGTGATGCCATCTGAAGTTTCCTGGGTGCCTCCCCACCTGCAGCGCACCCTCCTGTGGGGTGCCTTGAACAGCCTCTCCCACTGCCTGCCAGCTCCAAGTGCTGGGGCACCAAGAAGGACCCGTGCCGGGGTGCTGGCTGGGACCTTGCTTGGTGGCTCCACCCCAGGAGGGTGTGCAGCCARGGATCCCAGGAGGGGTGAGCCCCCATCACCTTGGGGCTTCCCCAGAGGGGGCTACAGGGGATTGCACTTCTTTGGACTAGTTACAGAGGGGTGGTCAGAGATTTGGGAGTGTTTATCAGCATTTTCCAAAGGGGCCCTGATGTGGTTTATGTGTTGCACTACTGACACTGCTGTCAAATGTGTATCTCACTAATTGCCAGTTAATTACATGTTGTTAATAAATCAATAAACTGTTTTGATCCGGATTTGGTTTAACAACATGAGCATTTTTTCCCTGTGATACAGAGTTTATTCAAGTAACTGCACAGAACAAGGGCAGACACAAAAAGCCAGGAAGCTTTTTGGAAATTGTATATACATACACTATGTATAGCTATAAATAAGCTAAATCATTGCAAATGCAGAAGTGATCTCTCTTTGGACATTAAAGATCGTATGCCAGTGATTTTTGCTATATGCATGTTGGAAAGTCCAAGTTTCAAGGATGGAACCTTTTAAGGGGAGATGCCTGATATCTGCAAAATGCACTTTCTTATTGTGATGGCCTACAGCACTTTCCTAAATCTAACACAACATAACGGACATTTGGATGGACTTGGCTGAGAAAGCTGGTGACTTGCAATATGCAAAAAAATAATGAGGACAGTTACAGTTCTCTTCTTTTCTCTTCTCTTCTTCTGTGGCCTTAGGTGTTTACGCACTGGTCCACTTCCATACATGCTGTAGAAGGAAGAAGGATGTGGTGGGCTTTATTCAAGGCATAAAATATGTATGACAAGGTTTTTCTTACAGAAGAAGCCTGAGGAGTCTGCTCAGCTATTTCTCATGCAGCGTGTGACTAGGTTTGAGRTGTTTGGGTCAGGCTTCTGGTTGTCGCAGCACTGACAAGGATAAAGAATTGCTATTTAAATTTGAGTTGTCTCTGATCATTCATCCTTTCTGGCATGTTCCATGGGTTTTTGTTTTGCTTATTTTCTGCCTGCCTGTATCGTCACTTGTACATTTTTATGCTGTATCTCTTTGGACCTGCCTAACAAAGCTTAATGAAGGAGATGATGATGGTAACATTAATCATCAAGCATGACAAATTATTTATTTCTGTCCCTTTTCTTTCCTGTATATTCCTCTGGTTTTTATTCGTTACAGCTCCTGCTACCTTAATGTTATGAGTATTCTGTGAAAGGAAAATCTTGACTGACTCAACAGTACTTTCTTTTAGGATTCGGTTAAATGTTACACAAATGCAAGTGTTTGACAAAGAAGTGTGAATAATAACAGCAGAAAACTGGCAACAAAATACCATGGGGAGGGTAGGGGTGAAACTGTAGTGCAATGCCTAGYTAGGGTAAAAAAAATAAAGAAGGGGAGAATGGAAGAAAAGTAGACATTGTAACCTCATCCTAACTGGAAATTGAAATTATCCCAGCCATGAGGAAGAGGGTATCATTGCTTGTGCAAGCAAGAATACAGATGCAGTGCAGACAATTTGCAAGTAAAAGGAAGCACAGCTTAATGATAAAGACAGTTTGTCTGGAAAAAACATGCATATGCTGTTGAATGTACACAGCTTAGAAGTAACTTCTGTCTACATCCACAAACCTTATCTTTCCTTGTCCACCATGGCTTCAACATCATTACCACTACAATGAAGCAAAAGGTTGTCAATAGTTAAAGCACTTCAGTGTGCATGTCCAGCCAAAACCTCTGGATTTACTGGAGTGTTTTATGTTTCTTATGCTTCTACTGTTTGGCTTATCAAGGGGTAAACACGATTGTTTTTGAATAAGCAAACTGGCRCTGTTGTTCATGTAGCAGTAAATTAATGACACAATGCTGTTGTAGCAGGGAAAAAATCCTAGCCTTTAAATAAAAAGAGCAGCAAGGAACAGAAGCCTTAGACTGAAACCAAGGGAGAAATCTTAAGATAAACACTAAGGGAATATTTAATTTTGTAATAATACTGAAGTGATACCATCCTTTTTGTGAAAGGTTCATTCATGTCTTGATGTATCTTTGAGTTAGCAGTGAAGAAATTTCCTTCTTCAGTATTCAGCTATGAAAAATGATGTCACCTGTTAGATTAAAATAGTTCACATCTAATAGCAAATACAGTTCTTAAAATGGAAATTCAGTGCCCCTCTGTCATTCAAAGTATGGTTTCTCTGTTTTAGCCAGTGACTTCTTTGCTGACCTGTTTCAGAACAGGTATCATCAGGCTGCAGCAACAACTTAGAAAACAGTGGGATCGGTATAAACAAGTGGTGTAAACTTGGCTTACTGACTGTAAAGCTAGTCACCTGACTGGAAGTAACATAGAAGAAATCTTGGCTTGCACATAAGACAGTTCTGGTATTGTCTTTAAAACTGCGTATAGAAAGCATCAAGGAAACAAGGTATTGTTGTTGCCTTTCTACAGTGCCATGGCAAACTACATGGAACCCTGCTGAGTAATGAATACTAGAATTACCATTGACAGCAAGGCCTCTGACTATAGTCACGCTTCTGAAAATAAATAGAAATATAATGTTTTTCCTTAATCATGTATGTCTCATCCCAGTGAGGCACTGTCTGCCAGGAATATTATTTGGACAAGTCATTGAAGGGATTTTAAAAATGTCTGTAATGCTATAATAATGTACTCGGCAACATATCAATAGATTATAATTAATTGTCTTTTGTCTGCCAGATTTTATTTCAGGGTTCTGAGCTAGTAGTTCTAGGTTCTAATCTCACTTCTCTTGCTGGTCTAGACATGTAAACTAATGTGTCAGCCCAAATCCAAACAAATTCTTGGGCTGATCAAATTTTTTTTTTTTCAGTTTCACAAATTTCAGTATTACTGTAGTCAGTCAGAGTGGATACAAAATTGAAAAGGTAATACTGAAAAAAACATTTTTGGGGTATTGCTGTTGCAATCCCAGGTATCTGACTTTAGAACTCTGAGAGACAACGTTAATATTAATAGAGTTAATAGAATAAAATACAATTCTATATGGCTTTGTGAATCTATGTCAGAATGGTGTTMCATTTTATAACTGCAGGTAGATAGAAGTTAAACTTCTGTACATAGAATCATAGAATCATAGAATCATTAAGGTTGGAAAAGACCTCTAAGATCATCGAGTCCAACCATCAACCCAGTACAAATGCCCACTAAACCATGTCCTGAAGCACCTCATCCACACGTTTTTTGAACACCTCCAGTGACGGTGACTCCACCACTTCCCTGGGCAGCCTGTTCCAATGCCTGACTACCCTTTCAGTGAAAAAATTTTTCCTAATATCCAATCTAAACCTCCCCTGGCGCAACTTGAGGTCATTTCCTCTCGTCCTATCGCTTGTTACTCGGGAGAAGGGACCAGCACCCATCTCTCTACAGCCTCCTTTCAGGTAGTTGTAGAGAGCGATAAGGTCTCCCCTCAGCCTCCTCTTCTCCAGGCTAAACAACCCCAGCTCCCTCAACCGCTCCTCATAAGACCTGTTCTCTAGACCCTTCACCAGCCTCGTCGCCCTTCTCTGGACATGCTCCAGCACCTCAATGTCCTTCTTGTAGTGAGGGGCCCAAAACTGAACACAGGATTCGAGGTGCGGCCTCACCAGTGCCGAGTACAGGGGCACCATCACCTCCCTACTCCTGCTGGCCACACTATTCCTGATACAGGCCAGGAATCAGGAATAGTACATATTCAAGTGGATTCTGTGGTAGTCAAGGGTTTTGTCATGCAGATTTCTAAAGAATTCTTTAAAAAGAGATTTAGTTCCTGGATACTAAACTGAGCCCTGACTTCTGTTGTTTTATACTTTGACATTAAAGGTGGAACTCTTGTTAGAAAATGGTATCGTGTCTTTAGGCACCTACCTTAAAATAAGCAAAAACTCGATTCCTACATCATGTCCTTTTAGCGAATACTGCTATGGGAGTGGGTAGTGCAGAAGAAAGCACGTATCACATGTTTTAAAGTATTTTGTGGCAGGCATGCAGTAAATGTCCATGTTCCCTCCTGTCCCCAGTAAAAAACACTCTATAAATCAATTTGCTTTCTGACAGAAGATCTATTATGATGTAATATATTACTTAAATAAATGCTAGGCAAGTGAACAACATTCTATCATCTGCTTTGAAATTTAGCAACACCGATCACATTTTTTTTAAATGGTATGTATTTGTGAATAGTCTCCATAAAGTGAACTTCTGTACAGTAAGAAAGTTTCTTAGTTCATCTTTTCCTACAGACATCAAAGACTGCTGATCAAGAAAAAGAACTATACTCTGTTTATTTAATCTTTTTTTCGTCTTCCTGCCCCCTCCCCCACCCCCCCCCACTTAAGACCTAACTTTACATTTAGCTTTACAAAATTAAATCTTGATGCAATTTTACAAACACACATTGTGGTCTACTAACAAATAATTATAGACTTAAAGGTTATTTATTTACAAATTATTGCAAATATTGAAGCATATCCCAAGTTCCCTCCCGTAGCCATTGTGATCCCAATTGATGGGATCCTGTGGCTGAAATAAACTTCCTGGATTCATATCTTACCCGATGCTTGTTTTTTCTTGTTTCACCCTTAGAACAAGCAAATGTATAAGAYGAAGAGACTTTGTGCTGCACCTGAGTGCTGCCCTATCCTGKTTTTTTTTKGTTTTTTTTTTCAGTGCTCCAGTGATAGGGAGTAGGGAAGGTTGCCAAATTAACATCAAATGCTGTTAGTGATTTAGTTTACTCTTCATAAACTCTTAAGGAACTGATTACTGCATCTGACAGTTAATCAAATGGCTGAGTGATATTTCCATAAGCCAGGAAAGGATTGTGTAATTACCTCAGCAGATATTTTATATACTGCACATGCCTCTGGTAGACTAGACTCTGTTATTGCCTTTTTGAATAAAATGTTACCTCCTCCCTTGGTTTCAATGGCAAAATAACACCTTGTTTAACCAGCTGACTAAGCACAGCAAACAAGTTCAGTGTAGGATATTTAAAAGACTTGCTATAGATGCATGACAATGTTTGGGTTTATATTGCTGCAGCTTAAATGCATGAACAAGAAATGAAAAATTTGACTTGATCTTTTGCCATTGCTTTGGAGAAAATTTGACTGTTACAGTAATCAATTTTTAATTACCCTTTTGGCACTATAATAACATGGTGATTAGTATTTCTGACAGAAACCTGGAAGACAATTATGCAACATGAATTATTCAGAAAAGTGAAGTTACTGCTTGGGAAACAAGTAATAGATTCAGGGTTTTCTCACCTGAAGAAAGCTTGCAGGAACCTCTTAGCTAGTGCATCCTGTGACTTAGCTGTTGTACAGCTGTTTGAATCACGAATAACAAAACTTGTCTAAACAGTTCAAGTGCTTTGAAAATTTCTATAGTTCTGACATAGCTTTACTGCTTTGTGCAATAAAAGCTGCTATTTATGCTATCATCTAGATAATTATGTATTAAAACATAAGGAAAGATACCTAAAACTTGGTTAAAATTTTCCTCATGATTTATGTTGCAGTTCCATGCCAAAAAAAAATTGGCAAATTCAGTCCTTTTAGAGTTCTTCTTAATTCTTTTCTCCTCAGTAAGGCAAAACTGTAATTTTGTTAGTGGATTGTTCTTTCACAAAGCAAGCAACTTTCTGCCTTCTAGGAGATTGTTCGAAACAATTTGTCTTATGCTACCTTTACTTCAACATAAGGCGATGTACACATGCAGTCACCACCACCCTCACTGATGCCATGTGTAGTTTATAAGAACAGTGATTGCTCCTTTTCTAACACAAGTACGGTTTTGTGTCTGCCTGTACAAGTAGAAATGTAATGAGTTTGTACCCAATTTTAATTATACAGCCATAATGGAAGCAACTATGAATTAACAAAGTGCCAGTAATCTGAAATTTTCATTAATACTAACTTTTCTCAGCTATGGGTTTCAATGAACTAAGGTGTTACGGCCTAGAGACAGACATGTGCATTTTGAATTGATTGACAAGAACTTCTGTGTAGTATACAGGAAATGCTGTCCAGATAACGTCTACTGGGACACAGGCAAGGAAATGGCGGCTTTCTATCTGACATTTTACAAAAGTTTTTGGAATCAGAACAGAAGATTGTGTACCAGAAAATGACACATAGAAATGATGTCTCTTAAATGCAAAGTATTTGCTGTGCATGCTCATATTTTACCTGTATTGTGTCAAAGGAAATCTCAGGGAACCACCTGCTTTATTTCTCTACATTTCCTGCCTGCCCCAAAGAAAAAGATAATCCCTGTTTCTCAAGTATGTTAATTTCTTTACCCCTGTCAAACAATGTATCGGATAGCAGAACTTCCAAGCTAATTTTAAACACCTTTTTTTTGTTCAGATTTTGTGAAAGTATGGAGTACTTAATAACCAGCATATCTAGAGATGCACGGAGCGCTACGGCAGCATTACCTAAGTCCTGACATAATGCTGCTTCATGCGGACAATGAAGCAGCAATAGTTGGGAGAGAGAGATTCAGGTAATATTTACACTGACGAGATGAATCAATGCTTTGACAGAGCATCTGAAGCAGAGAAAGGCCCAAGACACAAGACTTGGTTTGAGATTTAAACTGTTTCTGGCTAGTCTTCTTCAAGTTTCGGACATACAGATGAGTTCTTGTTCCATTTTTTTAATAGAGAAGAGAGTTTGTGAGACAGTTCAGCTGTACGTGTTGCAGCCATTAGGATTCTTAACTTATTCTTAATCTATCTAACAGACTAGATGCCTACTCAGCAGTCCTTCATTTTGCGTATCTGGGTTACATCCTTGAAAGCTACTTCCTTTGCGTTGTTCTTACATGTTCAGCACCACTGAAAATACACTAAATGATGTTCACACTACTGTGCTTGCTGTAACATTTAGTGTAAGAAAACTGTATGGTGTCTGGAAAAAATAAAGAAGGTACAGAAGACTCTTACAAGAAAGAACCCTTCAGGAAAAAAAATATATGTGGCTAATACATGTGGTAAATGACAGATTTTTCAAGCACACCTTGGAAAAAATTGGTCAAAAAGAGTTATATCAAAGAAAATTGTGACTTAGTTTTAAATTCTGCCACTGTTAAATATTCTAGCTTCCTGATACACAGCTAGGGTTATTAGCAGTCTTGGTAAAATGCACTATCAATCCACTAAGTAAATGTGAGAGGCATGATTTTACACGGTGGTTACACTGCAAAATCAGTGCTCAATCTCATTCTCAGTCCATTTCATAAATATGGAAGCACTGGGATGTTGGAGGTCATTTAGGGGACTGCAGGCTGACTTTCTGATTCTAAGTATTATTGGAAGAAATAAGTTAACTTTACTCAGCCCGAACAAGGTGAAGTCCTTGACTGAATGCATGGTTTAATGCATTAATTTAATGCATTGTTTAAATGATGAAATCAATGTGAAAAGTGTTTAGAATCAGGTTGGGTATTGAAACTAGACGATTACTAATGCATGAAGTTAGATGCTCAGAAAGGATTTTTTTAAAACTTTCACATAGTACCTGAGCATAAAACTATACATAGAAATAATGGGATGAAAATGCAAAATAAAATTTGGACTGATTGACAGCAAACTTCTGACAACGATATTTCTGAGACTACTGAACAGCCTTCTAAGGAAACCATCTGGCATTGGCAAGGAGATTGGCACGGTCTTTGGCAGGGTAACATCCATCACTCCTGAGCCTAATGACTCAATTTTGTTTCTTTTCTTTTACTGATAACATGGTGTTCTCCTGCAAATATGAGTAATGTCTGGCCTTATTTACTGCCTTATGGTCAAATGAAAGATTATACAAGAACAGACTCTGGGCATTTGATAGACATAAGAAATCATGGTTGACTTGAGACTCCATCGTACAGGGGTATCTGAAAAACTGTTTCTTAGGATGAAATTATCATCAGCGAAATTCTCATTTTTGCTAATGGGATAGAAAGCTTTTGCCATCCAAGCTCTGCATGATGCCAGCACCAGGTGGTAGATTTCACAGCACAAACTTCCCAGCTCTGTTGTACGGAGAAAAATGTTCAGAATCAGAACCATGCACCTTTCCGCTGGTGAATTCTGCACTTTTAACGACAATATGTTTGAGTATTCCCGTATGCACTGCAGGCAGTAGTTAAGCAAAGCTAGTTCTGGTTTAGTATAAAACTCTTACTTTGAGGACAAATAATGTCAAACACAAACTGAAATGAACATGAATTCATAAGCCAATAAACTTCCTGACTTTTAATTTTTGTAGTTAAGGAGACAGCTGTTTTTAAATTGGTCCAGTAGTTCCATCTCAACAGTTTGACTATTATTCTATTAAGTCAGATCAGATGTCAGATTACTGATATTAAAAAATACCAGTTTCTCCCCTTTTCCCACCATTTCCTTATACAGAACCTTGCACCCATGTAGTGACTTAAATTGTCACTGTGATGTTTCCCATCTAGCTGATACTATTTGAGAGCATTGCAATTCATGGCATTATGACATTAGACTTCCAGTGTGTCTTATTGATCCAGTGTCTGCTGTGTTCAATGTTTCTCGAAACCAGCATGCAGCAGTCGGAGTCTGCACGTTGTCTTTATATTGTTAATGTCCTCTACTCTTCTCCACTAAAGTAATGTGCAGTGCCGTGATGCTGATCCTTAATTCTCAGACGCTCATTTCATAATCAAACTAAATGTCAGGCAGACACTATAATGTTTATCCCACCTGTCAAATCTCATTTTGTTTCTAGCAGCCACCCTAAGAGTGGCATAAGTGCTCTTAAACCCCAAGGATATAAAACAGAAGTCAAGCTCCTCAGAAGTCATTTCCTTCCTAGAATGAACGGGCATTACTGTCATTGGTTATTGTGTTTTCACACACAAATTGATCCATGAGGAATCTAGATGAATATAAAATAAAAAAATAAAATAGAGGGKTTTTTTTACTCAGTGTTTGTACCATCAGTTCTCAAAAGACTAAATCTGGCACAAGCCAGATTCAGGCTACACAAACAATATCTTTAAAGTATGGCTTGTCTGAAGTGTGTGTGAATTTATTTAAGCTTTACTTTCTATGCAACCTGGCAGGTAAATAATTCCTCCCTAAATAAACTGTCTCTATCTTGGCTGAGGATAAAGGACAGTTCTGAAGTGGTGAAGTCTCAGGATGAGGATTTTTTACTACTTGACCTGAAATACAGTTATTTAGGTAGGCTTAGATATTCATGTCTGTAAAATATAGAGAATAATTTTTGGTTAAGTGATGAAGGTAATGAAGTATGCATATTTTAATCTGATTGAGTCAGTTCTTATAAGAAACCAGAAGAAAAAAAAAAAAAAGTGTGAGATCTCAGGCAGAAATCCACGGGTTTTTTCCAGTTAATTCAGTCTTTGGACAAACATCATGTACTTGTATAAACTTGTACAATGTCCCAGTACAGTTGTTGCCTCTGGGCCTGGCTGTAATTTAAATAGCATACTAACTGGTAAATCTTTGTTATCAGCTTGATTTACATCATAATAGGGAAAGCTGCCTCCTGCTCATTGACAGTGGATTTTCAAGGGTCAGGTATAAAGTCTTGTCCACTCACATTGTGAAATTTCTGCAGCTAACATTTAGCAAATATTCCTGGTTAAAATGTTCAGATGTACACAATGAATGAATTGTTCTCTCAGCCTTTTAAAGTGGTTCTGAAAATTATCCAGAAGAAGGAAGAAAAAAGCCTACAGTCTGAAGTGTGATTTGTATTTTCATGTTACTAGCACACTTAGTCAAATGTCTTGATAAATAGTTTGGCATATGGGTGGTTTCTGCATGTTTTTGGCAATTAATGTTTCATACTTGAGACTCTTATTGTCTTTCTTAGGTAAGCAGATTGTGAACATTAGCAATTATACAGTTGGATCTAGCTGGCAAAATGAGGAGTTATGCTGCCTTTCTTAGTCATCCCATTTGAACTGTCTGTTGAGCAGTTTTATATCTATTTACAGTGCTTCCTCTCTTTCAAAGTGCTGCCAGGTCTTTTCATCTGACAACTTTCAAACTACCCTATTTTGATTAGTTTCCATGCTTCCTCTGCACTACAGCATGCAACTTTCATTAAGCAAAAGGCATTTCTGGCATGAAAAGATACTCCTGCTGTTAGCTAACTTGGAAAGCTCATATAATGCTCAATTACATATGCTGAAACTTGGCTACAAATGAAACCTTCATGTTCCTGTTATGTAGGCTCTGTTCTTCTAAAAATGGAAGATATTGGCCATCCAGCCACTTTACCCATTACAAAATGAGCTCTCATGTATTCACGGAGTCTTTTATAAAACCATTTTGCTTAGGGGGAACTCAGCTCTGAACTGAAGGTCCACAAGCTCTCTGTTGGCCCCTCAGACGCTACTGGAATGCTACATACTGCACAAATGATGCAGAATCTCTATAGAAACGTTAACTGTGCACCCTTCAATTTGTGGTCAGCTGAGCTTGCTTATACACATACATTTTAATAAATTGTTGAGCTACAGGCTTTTGTTGCAGAGATTGCTTTAGCAAGACAACACACAATACCTGTGCAACATAACAATTTAAAAGGATTTTTCATTTCAGCTGTGATTTGGTTGCCAAAACAAAACATTATTAAACATCATGTGACAGAAAAATATAATAATTTGTAGGATTTCAACATGACTAAGAGTGTTAAAGGGCTGTAGGCTCTTTTCTTTTGGCCATGATGCCAGCTCAAGCTGAGTCTGAACTCTCACCATATAAGGTCCTTTCCTGATCTTTTCAGAAATGACTGAATGGTTTTATGGCAAGAGTCAGATGTCTACTAGAAAATGTACCACATCTTACCAGTAGGGCCAAAGTGGACTGGGCAAAGAATAGGTCACCAAGATATAGTTCAAGTTCTAGGTAGTGAAGGCAAAGTGTGCAGGTAAGCTTAATAAACAAAAACAGTACTTACACAATAGTACTGAGCCTCCTATTTGCCTAAATCAAGTTTTTGTTATAGTCCTCTCCCTTATCCAGAGTGCTGAATAGTATCCTACTACAGAAATCTTGTTTCTTACTTCCTCTACATTTATTACTAGTTCTTCGGTTTATATAATTCTTGTATACTGGTATGAGAACTCATTAGAAACTGCATGCTGAAATTTTAGGGGGAAATTAGCAATGAACTATGGAGGAAGAAGAGAAAAAAATGCTTGGAATTTCTATGTGAACTGTGTATCTGGAGTCTAGTGGAAAATATGATTGTTAATTTTGTCTCTGATGGGAGGAAGACTGAAACTTTTTACTATTGTCATAAAAGTCAAAACCTGGAAGKGTTAAAAACTATGGATAGGGGATCGTCAGCTTTGCACTTCATGAAGTATTTAATTTTTAAACAATGTTTTGTTGTACAGAGGTATGAATGATAGAAAGGAAAAAGTGCAAGATGAGCAGATGAGTAGCACTTGGAAGGAAGTGAAAGAAGACATGGATATGGGAAATATGTAAGATCAAAATGCAGGAGGAGCATTTTTAATAACCTGGAAAAACATGAAGAGATGAGAAGAGAATGGAGAATAGATTGAAAGGGAAGAGGAGCCTAAACACTTTTTAAAGGAAAAGTAAGGCTCAGTGAGGCATTTGGTAAAGAAAGAATCGCTCAAGAAAACAGCAAGCGTGAGGGTTGTAATTGAAAGCACCACTGTCAACTGCAGACAGCTGAAGAACTATCAACAATTTGTTGAAAACAGACAAGGAATGCAGGCTAAAAAGGACTATCAGTTCAACTGAGTGGATAATCTCCCTTCTAAATCTCAGAAACTTGTACCTGCTTGCCATTTTAGCTGTCATAGTTGAGAGGGCTTTTTTGCCTTTAACTGAGTTTGCTGATTCACTGTGCATGTTTGTGTTTTGAATATCTTAAAATTGGTAGTTGAAGGACAATGGCTTGAAACACTTAACAGAGGACACATGCATTGACTTCAATGTGTAAGAAAACACAAAATTGTTGGATCAACAGTGCAACATGCTTTACATTACCTCATCTTGACTGTTTCCTCCTCTCTGAAGTAAACTTGAGCATATTTGGTCTTGTAGAGGAAACAATACTCATAAAAACCAGACATGCTCTGCAAAGCAAAAATATTTGTGGCAGCAAACAGGAGGTCTGGAAGATGGACACAGGCAACGGAAGCCCTTGACATCCTCTCAGGGATGACATGGCAGTTGCACACTACAAGGCGGTCCTCCAACTGGCCTGGAACAACCAAATTCCCACTAATTTCTGGAGGACTGAGTGTGTGTTGCTTTTATGTGATCACTGCTTAAGGAGGGAAATAAGTATAGGTGTTTTGCATTTTGACAATGGTATGTTGTATAAGAGGGCAGAGTAAGGAGTAAGTAAGACCCTTGGGTAAAAGGCAATAATTATTAAAAATAAATTAACAGAATGCATCATAATGTTATCTTCACTGTTTTGAGAAATAATTTGAAAATCAAAGAGACTTATGAGACTCATCATCATGAGCGATGACTGTGGCTTGTGTTAGTTTCCTCCATGATATGGGTTTTGGCAAAGTCTGTCCCTCCTGATGTGGAAGTGACCCTTATGTAGGTACACAGCGTCTAGTTACCTTTTCTCATAGCTTCATACCTGTGATTGAAGCCATGCTCACTCTTGTCACAAGGCTCCACAAACTAATGCAGCTATTGCCACTGGGAGATGAGGGCCATCACCAGGGTTAACCCAGCTCTTTTGCTGTGAGCAACGCTTCCACTTTGTGGGAGCTTCCTCAGGGAGGGATTGGGAGTGTTGAAAGACCGTCAGCAACTGCGCCATGGCAAATTAGGTTTTTTACTTCCTAAGCACTTCTGTAGATGAGCACGCAGGCAAGGTAGCTTCATGGCTGAGTTTTTGTTTTTTTACCAACAGGTGGAAGCAGAGAACTCTTTAACTCCTCCAAGGTAAGGGCACAGGGTTTACAGACATTTCCCCATCCTCCTTTTGCTGGCTTTTAACCTAGTACTAGCTTCTAGTCTTGACGATTATGCCTCAGAGTAATGAAAATGCAAAACAGGAGCATACTAGTTGCAGAAGCAAAGTAAATTATCACCTCTGTACACATACTTACAAGTAGAAAGACCTCACAGCTAAAACCCAGATCAATGCAGTTCTTAAAGTACTGTGTCATGACTGAAATTAATACAAAAAACCAAATTCTGTAATGAATATTTTATAAAATTTTTCATAACCAGCCTTTGTTGTAGTACAGGATCAAGGTTTGTGTTTTGGACAGACTGCTGGGGATTTACAATTGTCCACAAAATGAATGACAGCTCTACAAGATTTAAGTAGCTATCCTTAGTCTTGTTGTTTTTCAATTCAGCATCAGATGGAAATATCATCAATTGGCTTTAAGTTTTTTTCTCTCTTTATATGRCAAGCATTTGTCTATCTGGGCCTAAAGAAGGGGATGCTTTGAGGTTTTAATTTTTCTTTTTTTCTGTATTTTCCTCTTCACACATGCAGTGGTACTTATATAAAATTTCCTGCAGTAATCCACTATACGTGTGATCTATTTGTTGAAAATATTTATTGTAGGTGCCTTCATCTGCATTAGTTCCATTTTCCAAAGGTTGAACGTCTTGTCAGTTTTCAGGTTCAGTAATTAAAGGATTTTTAAAAAGAGGTCTTAAATTCTATAATACCCCTACACCTTCTCACAGTGGTCATATTCAAGATGTTGATTTCCTCAAAACAATGTTAATAACACTTAAATTCAAACCTGAAAAGTTGGAATGGGTTTTTTTCCCTTACCTGCCTTATACTGGGGATATAATCTGTCCTCTGATATTTCAGTCTATTGATGTGCATGGCTCTACCAGATTGAGAAAATTATCCACATACACACAGAAGAAAAATGTGTCCAAAGCTATTGAACACAAAGACACTATCCATAGCTCACAACATCCCTGGGCTGTAGATCACTAGCAGATGCGAGTGTATACAGGGGCAGTGCCAGCATTTGGCTGTCCTGCTGTTGTTCACCACCTGCCCTTGCCCAGTGCTGGAGTCTGCTGGCAGGGGTGGACTTTTGGTCTGAGCTGCTGTGGGTCCTTCAGACCAGACACAATTGTGAAATTGAGAATAGAAATGGCAGATGAATAACTAAATCTTCCCTTTATCTCTAGTAGGCAGGCAAATCAGTTCTGTAATGCCTTTTGGCAACTGATATTGAAGGAATTGATTTAATAAGGAATGTTTTTTGCTTATTAATGATCTCTGGCTAGAAAAAGAAATTATGTATGTTTAGTCAAGCTTACAAACTAAGTATTTAGTGTTGCTTTAGGTTTTACGATCCAGGTAGAGCAGAAATTCTACCCTTGCAGTTAATATTTTCAGCCTATTATAAATAAAATTAAACAAAATCTGAACATAAAAAATATAACATTGTCAACAATTAAGCATGTGCATCACTTTGCTGCTTCTTTTTACTCAAGAAAGTTGCATGTTTAAGTTCTTGAAAGATTTAGCAGATTGGATGGTAGATAAAAGATACATGACGGAAACCTCATATCCACTACAGAGTAAATGAACCTTGTCCTTATGCTTTCATACAGATGTCTAATTCTTTTTATTGTTAGGCAGGGCTTACAATGTGGTTTTTTCCTAATGTGATCTTCGCATGTTAAATTATGCAAAAATGCATTTTGAAACCTGATGGACCGATCAAAACAAGAAAGAAACTTTGGGGTTAAGGCTTATAAATTAATTCAAGAAAACATTGTGATTTTCCTTGAAGTAATTATATAATGGATGTAACAAGAATGGGAAGTGAAGCTGATAAAATGAAAAGTGAATGTTAGACATCACTACATTGATAAAAACAGAATGATGCATAATTTTCTCAAGTTTTGCCTATATTTCAGTTGAATTACATCTTGCTAAGATTCAAATGTTCTTCTATTCTATTTTTTCCATTATTATTCTTTTAATAGACATCCATATTACTCAATTATGACAGCAAAATCAGAAGTGCTTAAAAAACTGTGAAACCGCTGAACTGTATTCAGCTCAGCTGTAATTAGAGAACTGAGAACCTCAGTCCTCAGACCCTGAGGAAGTTTGATTTCTGATAAAAGAGTAAGGGAGAAGACATCTTTTCATGATCAACAAGATTAAAAAAAAAAMCAAAAATGTTAGAAAAACAATGAGTGTTTCGGAAAGTGGAACTGCACAGAAGCTAGATGTTCAATGGTGCTGAAAACATCCTTCTCTCTGAAAGTATTGTTCTAATGTGTTTTTGTTTACCTCCGGTTCTGGGAAATGGGACGGAATGGAAATACATGCGTCGTGGTGGAAGAAAAGAGTTGAGGCTTTGTCTAGAACAGCACATGTCAAAACCTGTTATTTCCAGGTCATGAAACTCCTTAATATTCTGACCTTTTCATCCACAGCTTACCAGCAAGCTGAAATGTTTTATTTTGTGATATGGAAATATCAGAGAAATAGATTCCAGAGGGTTGAAACAATTTGGATCAGTTCAGCCTGTTCTTTTACTGAAATGGTAATGCACTTGACCAAGTTTTATGGTTTGGGCATGTCCTGCTTGCCCTCCAGTCAGACAACATCTGCCAGATCACAGCCTGGTGCTTTGCCCCAAAGGAAGGTCTCTGTGCATCTGTAGGCTTGTGGGACAAAAACTGGCACTTGTGSTTTAATAGTTAAACAGGTGGCAACATCAGCACCGAGATGTGTTTTTTCCTCATGGTAGAATTGCTACTCAGTGGAAATGGTTCTTTAGCAATGCAGGTACATACTGTAATTAACCATAATGACTGCATAGAAAAGGAACCCTTGCCTTTGCCTTTGTTGTGAGAATGGAGTTTGGGGCCTTTCTGGGAAGCTACCATTAAATTTTATGAACTTGTGGAGTAATGGCACTTTAGAAACACCCTTTATGTATTAAGCAAAAAACAAATGTGCATTAACAGTTGCTGGTTAAAAAGGCTGGAGAAAATAAATGTTATCCTAGTTTTACAAGTGGGACTGAAATGCACAGTCTTGCCTAAGGCTGTACACTGATTCTGTGGTAGAGACAGCTCTTCCAGTCCAGTGCTTTAATTACAGGAACAAATCTTCATTTCAACAAACGTAGGCTCACCTGAATCTCTTAGGAGGGAAGCAAGGGGTTGATAGAAATGCAAGATGCATCAATTTTCTGATACTGCCTTTCTCTGGTAGTGGTGCAAACTCTGAAGAGCAGCTTTTATTTCATTTTCTTTTGGTCAGTTTTTACTTGATGCAAAAATAAAAAATTAAAATCAATTAATTCTTTGATCTTACTAAAGAAAAAATTCCTATGGCTGTTATTTTGTTTAGGCCAGTATTTAACTAAAGTTAAGGAATCACCAACTGCAGTGAATAACCAAGAGAAGCTGGTATTGGTCTCATAAGAATAAAATCTTACTCAGTGTTATGCAGTGAGATTTTTCACTGAGTGTATGGGTTATAAAATACTAGTATCTCCTTTCCTAGTCTTTTGTAGAGGGCACTTGTTATATATGTCTCTCTGTGTGATTCTGATTGTTTTCTTGTTTGTGGATTTGTCTTACACTTAAGTCTCTTAAATGCATGTTGCGTGAAACAATATTCATCTGTGACAGATATATGATATTTTGAAACCATTTTATTGCTGGGAGACATAGAATTGTTTGGACACTGAACCACCAATATTTATCTTCAAACATCAGTATTTCAGTGATGAATCAGCCCACATAGCATTTTGTGAAGATGCTCAGAAGCGCAAGTTCTGTCATGTAGCTGCTTATGTCCAGGAGAATAACATTCTTTTGGAAGGGTTTGCCATGCACAGAGTACTGCACTGGACCACTGCATGTTTAATTAAGATTACTAAATCAAGTGAAAAGAAAGTAAATCCAGGGAAATAATTACTCTCTTGCAATTAAAGCATAATATGTTTTACTGGACAAGCATTTACTGAAGAGTTAGAAAATGTAATTAAATAATATCAACTGGGAACATTAATAGAGGAAAAGATTCCATAAATCAGATGGCATAATTCAGTAACTTATGCACTGTGATTACACCTGAAGGACCAGCTGAAGCAAGGGATTGTCCGTATTCCTCAGTTTTACACAGATATTTTTATGTTTGTGACCTTCCTTGAATACCCAGTATTAGGTGTGCATTCTTTGTCAGGAGAAGACCTTGTGGTTGATCATGGTTTTATAACAATGAATTTGATAACATTGTTTAGAAAGCAAGACTACCTCTTTGCATATCACCCTCTTAGAGCATGCCCTGCTAGCCCTTGGAGCCATGAGATTACACCATTGATTATCTAAGGAAATTGCTTATAATATATATATATATWTTTTTAAAGTCACTTTTCTGTCACAAAGGAGGACAGGTTAATAGTTTGCAAAAAAATGGTAGGGTAGCAAAAGATTTGCTATTTTTTAAGACATGGTAAAAACTAGTGCTGAGAGTTTGCTGTAAGCATAATGAATTCTTCTTGCTTAAAATTGCTCACAGAGGAATCTGACTTCATAATTCAGGCTTCTCCTGTGACTGGATAGGGTGGAGGTAGAGCTTCTGGAGTAGTAATACAGATTTGGCCAAAAAAATAAACCTACTTTTACTATGCATATTTCCACTGAATTAGGGATTGTTTTGTCTCAGCTGCAAGTTATGAGGGGGACCTTTAGTTAGTCATAGAATTGACTGTAGTGGTGGCAGCACAATAAAATGCAACCACATATTACTAGTAGGAAAGAGGCAGGATAAAATTCTTTCATTTTGAGTAATTCCACTGACTAATCAATGAAGTCACCGTGAAAGATAGTGTTGTTTTGGGACCATTTTCCAGCATTTCATACTGTGAAAATGGTTCTTTGTCAACAGTTTTAATGCTGATTTTTTTTCAGTTGCCAGAATTTCCATTTGAATAAGAAATTTTTAAGCACTAATCAGGCTTTCTTGTGAAAGAAGGAGATGGAACTAAAGTGTGACTGTCATTCAGAAATAACAAACAAGCAAAGCCGAGAATGTCTGCTTTCAGACTTGGTCTTCTTGCATATCTGAGGCTTCAGAACAATTGGATAGATAATGATCTGAGCTTCTTCAGAGCTGCTGAATATAATGAAATGCAGAATTCTCGTAGCTGCTAGTTTTAGTTTCAGTAAATCAGATTTATATTTAGAAAGATAGACCTAAGTATGTAGAACATAATAAAAGGATTTTTATGTGCCCCAAAGGAGCATAATCCCTCTATGCTGAACAGGCACTAGAGGGAAATGCCACCTTTGCTAGACATCGTGCAGATAATGAGTTAGTTACTCAACAGAACTGAAACATTTTTGAAGTTTTGCTTTTTTATATTTCTTGTTTCATATTAGATAGGTACATAAGCATGAAAGATTGTCCGAGATGAAGGATAGGTAGATTTATCTCTTTGCTTCCTCAAATTTAGAGCTCATTTCCTTCTGAATTTGATCAGTAATTTTGCTTGAAGTGAAGAAATCTTCCAGAGAAGAGGTCTGCTGGTTCAGGTCCTTTCCTTGTGGTCCTGKTTTTTTTTGGKTTTTTTTTTTCAGTTTACCAGACTGACACTTTTTTATAGAAGTATCACAGGAAAAAACACCTTGTCAGTCTCTGCTGTGGTCTATGATATAAATAGCTTAGCTGTTAGTGTGCACCTGTTCTCACCCCACTCTTGGCACTTAAAATATTTCTGTATTTATTAATTTATACCTAACACTTGTGATATAATGTGTATTTGTTGTGTTACAATGTGGTATATTATGCTGTGTTAGCAGCAAGAAAAAAACATCATCAAGACTGAAATSTTTAATTATCTAGGAAAGGGCTTTCTTCTTCCCTTTAAATAGACATAATACATCTGAGTGCTACATATGATAATTTAACACCTTTCATGCTTCTGGAGCAGTGTTTGTTAGATTGTACTTGTTACGTACGTAACTGCCTGACATTTCTTCTAAAATAAGAAATGTGTTTAATTTGCTTTAAGAATCACTTCATTTTATTTTATATATTGTTTGTTATATGAACTTGTTTTAAAGGGAAAGATACATCAGAGCTATCTGTCACTGCCATAGTTAATGGCAGTGGAAAGCCAGCTTATCTCCTGAATCATTCAGATGGTGCTTTGCAGGGCAGTTGCCATAAATCCTTGTAATTTTTCCAGCTTTCACTTCTGCAGTCACCTCCACTATTCATTATCAGTTCACCTTTAATAGAACTACTTCATTATTGTTTCTGCCTCTGTACCTGTCCTCTCCCCTCACTTCCATGYCAGCTTGTACCAGACAGGATATGTACAATGCCTGTGCATTATGTATATTGTTCCACAAAACACATTGGAAAAATTTCAGATTTTGGCCCTTGGTGTTCAGAGAAAGCCATGAGTCTTGCAGAGAGGGAGTCACTACTGAGTCCAGAATCATTTCTGGAGCCAGCTGGTCAAAGGCAACTGACCATGTCAAACGGGAGCATACGGTTCTGTTGGAAAGTTGACTGCGATATAAGCTCAGGTGTAAGGGACCTGAACTTACATTCCTCTGTCTAAGTGCTTGCAGGCCCTGCAGCATGTTGGTTGAGAAGGTTTCAGCTGAGCACAGCACATAAAGTTTTCTGTTGTAAGCTAACCAAAAAGGAATGGATACAAGTGGTGGGTGCTCTGTCAACTGAGGTGTCCCCTGAAGTTCTTGCATCCCCTTTGCAGCTGTCCAAATTTAAATAATTAAGGCATTGCTAGCTATGCCAAGGGTGCAGAAAAAGCAATTAGATACTCTAGTTCTAGTTTCACTTGAAGTTGAAAAATAAGTGTGGTCAAGAGGTTTGTTTGCTCTCCTAGAACTGGCCATAGTAAAAGACAATTACATTTCCTACAAATGCAAAAGACTGTGTACAAAATTAGCCTGTAGCAGTTCTTGATTTGTTTCATTACGTAGTTTCAGAATGCCTATTTATTGTTCACTCTTGTAAACTACACCATATATTATTGTTTTCTTGATTTTGATGTGCTTTATCGGCTGATAGTGTTGGAGAATGTCAACCGTATTTGTAAAAAATCTCCTTGAAAAGATATCATTACAGTGCTAAAAAACATATCACTGCAATTTTGCCACTAAACACCCTCAATTTTCTTGCTGAAAAATCTTTCTTGAGTCTTTATTATTAACTCTGAGTAGCTGATGGGCTGCTGCAGGCTGCATACCCTTTCTAATATATCTCTCCTGGTATCTGTGTGTGTCCTGGTTTCTCTATGGAAATACCTGGGGAAATAATGCAAAAGTTTGTACAGCTATAATGTGGCACCTACAGAAGAGATTTGATTCTCCTCTTTGAGGAAGTATTAGCAGAGTTAGAAAAATACTCACAAGGAACATGCTGGAGCCAAATGTTTGTTGGCAACGTCTAAGCCCCATATCAAATCAGTCTGAGCTTAATACACTCTTGGCTGTGCATGGTTTGTGTCAGACACTTTTTGTCTCACCAAACTTCCATGAACCAATTGTAATTTCCTCAAATGGATTGAGTTTACTAAACATACCTTACACTGGTCTTTAATTTCTCCACCTTCCTATAGAATATCAACAGCACATTGCCTGCTATATCTTATCTAGGCAAGGCATTTGTTATTCTAATTTTGAAGTTCAAGCAAACAGATCATCAGGTTTCATAAGACCTGTGTCCCTTGATTGGAGGAACAGGGAGTGCTGAACAAAATCATATTCTAGGAGGATACAAAGGCTGATGATTTAATTACATCTGAGAATGTGGACATAATTCATGTGAACTGGTTTAACACACATGCTGTGGGAGCTGAATAGTATAACTTGAAAAGTAATAAGCAGCAGCAGAAAGGCACTCTGTGTGTGTGTGTGTGCGCATGCACACGTGCATGCACGCATTATGTTGTTATAAAAATCCTTCCAGTTCAGTGCATATCTTACCTCACTYAATGAACACATGCAAGTCTTCGGTTTTTCTTTATGACTCCTTACTATTAGGCAGTATATCAGCTATATGAGCCGCTTATACGTTTGAGAAATATTTGTATTGCTAGGTACAAAGTGCTAAGAAATCAAAAGAAAGCTTTTGAAAGTTGTTCAGTACTGAGCCAAGAACTCACCATGCTTCTCTACCCACCTGAAGCCTTTCTACTTCACATCAAGAGAAACACAGAAACCAGGCAACTGTAGATACAGTGATGTATTCATCTCTTGGAAGCAGTGCTGTAATAACAAATCACAGCCAGCTCTGTGATCTCTGGACAAATTGTTAAACTTTTGTCTGGAGCATTACCCCTCTCAGCAGTGTGTTCCACTCTGCCTTGCTGGCAGCATGCGTGTGTGGGTGGTGTATGTATATTAAACATATAAAAATATATGAAGCCTTGGAGGGTGACAATGGCTGAATTGGTTAATACCACGTGGAGAAGACAGATTTGCTAAAAGTGTTCCCTGGTGTAAAATGCCTCAATCAACTGTTTTTGCCTCAGGCCATATTACTGTCCACTGCTACAGTGACCTTGCAGATGATCATCACTTCACACAAACCAGCAATATGGCAACACTGATGGGTCACAACACAGAAATTACCAGTATAACCGTAAGTTAGTAGTTATATATGAACTGCATTGGAGAAAAAAGATTTGTTGTTACTTCCTTCCTAACTCACAAAAATAAATTCAAATAGCTGTAGTGCTTAGTTTCTAAAAGGTAAAATGAGGTAAAAGACCTCTTACATTGAAGGATGCATACCTTGTAGGGAAAAATGTTGAAAATTACATGTGACTTATGTAGCTTTGCTATGAATAGCAATATAAACTTCTCATTTTTATGTAAAGTCAAGAAATTGTCAGTCATTTCAGAGCCAAAATCTGGCTGATTTTTATAATGAATATGCATGTTTATATGCATTTGTAATCAAGTATGCATTATGACACTGTACAATATAGGAAGTGCAGAACTGATGTTCCTACAGAAACTGCAGGTCTGTCTCTCTTCTTGTGCCTGACTTCGGGATCCGAATTTCTTAGCAGCAGGCTAATAATGATATATGAGAATTATATTCTTTCCAATAATCTCTGAGGTGACAAAAGCACATGAAAACACATTTCTACAGAGGTGCATATATACATGTACACATACACACACACACACAGTTTGTGTGATCAGGTCAGCAAAGGACTCACTAGTGCAATGCACATGCAAAGGAGTAGTTAAGGTTCCTTTAATAACTTGTCATAGATTACTTCTTTTTTTTTGATGGTATAAAATAGTTGAATTCCCTTGAAGTCAATGACCACATAATCCAGAAGATTAATTCTATTTTATGTAGAATTATGCAGAAAATGTTCCATGTAAAACAATTCCTGAATGGCATCATTGGTAGCTCTGTCTCTCGTCAGGTCTTGGGGTATTTTCCATGAAGATAGTTTTTGTACCCTGGATGACGTATAAGTAAGAAAGTTCCTGGTCCCAAACTAGAGCCAACAGACCAATAAAGAACGCAGTGTGGGAAAAAGGTAGAGACAAAAAAGGAATTTTTAAAAAGTTGTACTAAGGCACAATGGTGGTGTAGACACCAGGTCAGACTACAGCTTGCAGACTTCCTATTTATTTTCATTTTTATGTTTTCATTATATAATAGGTGTTAGGGGTTTTGTACCCTAGTCGATTTTTTCAGTCCTTTTCATGCAGAAGTTTATCTTGCCCACTGTACTAAGCATTGCTAACTCTACAGTGGACCCCAAAATTCTTTTACATAAGGGGTTTTGTAGAAAAGTTGTTTATGGAGTGAAGAAAAAATAATCTGTGAACTAAACCGTACTTCATAAATAATAATTTTTAAATCTTTCTTCTTTGAGGGAAAAGTGATCACAAGTTATGCAGAATTGAACTGGAATATAACAATAGGACACAAAAGCTCTAGGGACAGACTATCCCAACAGAGCTTTTGTAGGTCTATGCAAATCCTTACACAGTCAGAACAGGTACTGAGGATTTTGTACGTGACTTCCAAGACACCACCTCCTGTTGTAATCATACCTCACATCTGACTTAAACATCCTCATTTTGACACTCTTCTTCTTATCTCCATAGACTGAGATAGCAGCTTCTTTCAAGTGGGTCAACTCTGAGCAAAAAGTTTTCTGTTTTTAAAAAAGCAATTAAAAATAAATTATTTTGGTTTTTGAGAAGAATGCTTCATCCCTTTGCCATTGAGATAAAACTTAAATTAAATTAGAAAGTGCTTTCTTGACTGTAATATCCTAGGTAAGGTATCCCCTCATGAAAGACAAGAAATAAATTCTTTGTATTACATTTTACTTTTCTACAGCTAGAAGCAATCTCTAAAGAATAAAATTAATGGTATGGGAAATCATCTCAGAAAAATTATTTCTTTTTTTAAGAATCTGTCAAAACATCTACCTTCAAGAGGTCACTTTTGCTTTTAAAGCATGTCCGCTTTCCAAGAGTAAAATTGATCAAATCTCAGTTATCCCTGAGTATCCAAGTTGTAGATCAATTGTGTTGTAAGGAAAGATACTTCAGCCGTATGTTTGAGCTAGCTTGGATCTGGAAGACAATTTGCTGGTTTTGTGTGGTGCTATGGTGAATTGACTCAGACTTGTGCTAACTCACTTGCCTCTTTCTTTTCTGTTATGATCTCATTTTACTTCCTGGATAAAGTAAGAACATAAACAGTATATGCCAGTGAGACTAGACCATCCCTTTAGGTTATGACCAGTTACCTCTGGCTGCAGCTGCTAATTTTAGTGCTTTTACGGTCTTGCGAATCATAAACCCTAGTTCTATAAAGGCAATTTCTGTTCGGAGAAGTTGTTAAATTCTGTGCTCTTCCTTATTCCAGTCTTCACTTATTCATCTCCTTACGGACAATATATATGCATAATATACCCTCAATAAAGAGTCATCAGGAGTGAGAAAGAGTGGAGAGGTATCTCATTTTGCACTGGTGGACTATGCACTGCTGMGATTTCTGACACATACTGCATCAACAGAAGATGGGCAGGACCCAAATAACTTATAGCTGTATAATAATCAGCTTCCAAAGAGTCCAAGTCTTGGAAAAAGCCCTAGAACTGGACTTGTGTTTAGATGTAAGACCACAAGAGGTAGTTACAAGTTCCATAGTCTACATTATCATTTTTGGCTGAAAATAGCACATGAAAATCTTGCATCCTATTTTTACATCCTACTCTTTCATTTTAAGCTTTGAGATGCTGGTAGCTAAATTGTAGCTATTCCATCTATTAGAGATTTTTTTTAGTCTTTATGAATCATTCTGTTGTAATTCTAACAGATGATCAAAAAAACAGTGTATGATAGCTGGACCTGGGGTCTGACCATGGTCCATCTTCCATCCTGAACACCATATGCAACTTTCCCTGCCACTATCTGAAAATCTATTATTCCACCAAACCAGGCAACAGCATTGAAGAAAACTATGTAATGGCTGCTGTTCAGCAAGACTCTGAAAGGATTAAGAATCTTCTTGAAAAAGAGATTATTTTGGGTCAGGTATGATAAAGAGATACAGAGTTATTAGTATCATTCAGAAAGAGAACAAGAAATAATTAAGTACAGGTTTTTTGCAAAGCAGAACCTAGAAGCCACCAAAACCGTACAGTAAGTGGAATAAAAGAGGAAGACGGTATTCTCATAAGGCACAAATAAAAGGTGAAACTCATTACTATAGGATATTATGGATGACAAAACTACATTAGATAGATTAATGGAAGTCTAGCAGATGTTATTTAGCACAAAGATGTGAGTTCATCTAGGTCAGGGAAACCTGAAGCTGCCAGTAGTTGGAAGCTGGTAGGGTAACCCTGAGAAAGTGTCCCTCGATGCTTGCCACGTTCTTATATGCTTTCTGAGAACATCCTAAGCCAGTGGTGGATTGCATACTGAGCTAGATAAAATTTTTGTATGATGCAGCATAGTGATTTCTATGCACTTATTTTTGTAGTGCTACTATTTGGCTAAAAAGGAAGAATAAAAAAAATAACTTTAAATAGAAGATGCCTTAGSGAGAAAGCTAAACATGGATCAGAAAAGGATATGCAGTCAGTTTCTCCACGTTTTCCCTACCCCCTGTAGTGCAGAACTAATCTCCAGTAACAAATATAAGATGAAACAACAGCCTCTGTTTCCAAAAAATGTTTTATAAGCTGGTACCATAACACCATTTCAGTGAACGGCCTCTAGTTTTTCTAACGTGAACTCCTAATTTCAGTGGTATATTGGTAGGAAAAATTAAGAGTCACAGGTGGTTAAGAGTACCTTTCTTCAATGCATGATAGAAGGTATCAGTCCCTTTATTCATGTATTGAATGGTTGCTCAGGTATTTCTGAATAGCTGAGGTCTCTAGAATATCTCCAGCTGGGTCCTGTAAGTGGTTTATGTTATTTTGAAGAAAGGTACTCAAAGGTTTCATAGAAGGTTTTTTGTCTACTTTTGTTACCACAGAGTCTTCAAAATTGATGCCCAGGGTTCTGTCATTTCCATATGCAGCTCTCTTCTGGTCCCAGGCTGCAGTGGGTCAAGATTTTATTCTGCTTTGCAATGAGAGAAGATTTCTTGGTTTTAGTTGATTAAAATCTAGTGAGGACATTTAAAAATACACACTTTGGTACACATAGAACAGAAAATTGTTTTAAAATGATTTGGGGTGACAGATGTTTCACAATAGCTGTGTTGCAAGGTTTTTCTTGAAATCAAGGGTGACAATTATTTTTATCTAAAAGTGTACATGTGTGAAAATATGATATTATGTAACTTAAATTCTATATCTACAATGACTGTAGAGAGCAAGGAGAAAAAAAGTTATCAGCCTGTTTTTGCTGTGTAGAGTACAGCTCACCCCTCTGTGCAAGAGAGTCTTGATATAAAAATGCTTGTATAGCAAATGAATGCTATAAAATGAACAATGGGCCATGGGAATTTGTTTCGGTATTAAAGCTGTAAAGCTTTAATGTCTTCACATAGGTGGTGGAATGCCCTCCCAACATGTAATATTTTTGAGGATTAAAAATTATCCAAGAAGATAAGTAATCGTGAAAGCAAAATGAATGACTGTGGATGGAAAATAGAATATATCTTTTAATGAACTCTTCCACTTTTCAATAAAGAAATATGCTGATAGCTCTCCTGGGTGACATATTTCAACACTTCCATTTTATTACTGCTCTTTTCACAAAACAAGAAAATTCAATAACACTAGGGTTTTCATCTCTGCCTAGTGATTTGGAAACATCACCAGAGGTACCTAAAATGTGGATAATTTTCAGAGAGGTTTATAAAGAGTACAGTGCATTTAGGCACTGGAGGCAAGAGCAGAATGCAGAAAACCTTACGCCAACAAGTTAGCTTTGTCTTACGATCTCCCTGCAGAAGCTGATATGAAAGGAGAATTATAGCCTACTTTCACCGCAAATTGCTCTCGTAGCTGAAATTAAAAGCATACTTTGTGAAGACTGTGGCTCAAATAGTATGAAGGAGATATGACGCAATATATATACATATATATATAGCGCTTCCTCAAAAGTAGTTATCTGTATGTATGTACACATATTAGTAAATAGAAACTTAGAACCACCTTCTAAGAGTGTTGTTTCCTTTCTACAATAAGTGCCAGTATACGCGTCTGAAGCGTTACAATGTCCCATTCCAGACCTTTTCAATGTGTGCCTACAAACTGCTCTACTTAAATTACTGTGAGGAATTAGCTGAAATTCCCTTGGGCAACTGTTTAGTATTTTTGATTTTCAGTGCAAATTTTGGTTAATGAAAGCTCTTCATTTAATGTTCGGGAGGAGACTGTGAAGAGTGTGTTGACCACGTGGAGTTCTCACAAAACGGAGGGTCCATCTTCAGGTCGAAATTTCAGATACTCTTTCCAGAAAGCCAAGTGTGAGTCTAGCATATCTCAAGAGACAAAATCCTAGGTCATAGCTAATAAGCTTTGGATCCTTTTGCCTTTCAAGAGCTTGCCTGGGTATAGTCCAGCCCAGGACTGTTTAGATTTTTTTCCCTTCTAAAAGAAGGGTTGTAAGTAACTTCAGATGTGGTTCAAATGTGGGAGAACAGATACTTTACTACTGTCTTGTAAGTAAATGCAGAACGGGGATAATAAGCCAAGAAACATATTTTAAAGGGCTAAATAGCAGGTTTCAAAGTTAGAGTTCTGAATATATATGCATATGGCATTTATAATATTTAACAATTTTGTGATGCTTCATTCATATATACCTAAGAAATATACATGTGTCATACG
Source organism: Oceanodroma leucorhoa (assembly GCA_030449065.1). Taxonomy (NCBI): domain Eukaryota; kingdom Metazoa; phylum Chordata; class Aves; order Procellariiformes; genus Oceanodroma; species Oceanodroma leucorhoa. The sequence goes on along the minus strand of JASVER010000131.1, from coordinate 1,106,347 downwards.
CATATAGAGTCAGAACTCTAACCTTAAAAACGTGTTTTTTAGTATATATATAAATATACATCATATAGTTATACTTTTGTTTTATATGCATTTAATATGTATGTATGTTAGGTTATCTTACCACCAGAGCTTTGTCCTCTTTATATGTGAATCAGCTCACAAGAACCAAAATGATGGTATGAATAGCTTCAACATTTACTGAGACCTTCTGTAGCTTTTTTACTGCTGAAACTATTCAGAAAAACCTACAGTTACTTTTAGATGCTTTGAAATTTAAGGGGTTTTTTTAGGCTGTATGACTCACTAAGAAGCATTTTTGCCCAGCTTCACATGCAAAAGTAGATACCACCTTTGCACAAAGATTACATCAATGGCTACAGTTCCATGGTTTGTTTAGATACATGCGAATCTTTACCTTTGAGGTATTCAAATGTTGTTTCATGTATTTTAGTACCAGAATCAGGAAGACATTTATATTTAATCTACTGCAAAATTTTCCATAAAAGTATGATAATTTTCCTTAAAGGAAAGGATATTTCATATAAATTGCTAGCTAGGAAGTTGAATGTTCCGGATTAGCTCTAACTGACAAAAATCCCATTTTAAATTGATTAGACTCACCTACTGGTTAGCAAAATAACAATTCTTGGCCCTGAAATTTCAGTGAAAGTATGAGAGTACTTCAGGCAAAGACCTGGATATAGCAACAGCAACAGGATACTGGGTTGTCTAATCCCTTACATATTTAAAGCTTAGCCATAGCTATCATCTGCTGTAGATCTGCAAAGAAAGCATTTGGAATTACAACAAATCTGAATGGATGTGAAATGGGTTGACCCTGAAAATCGCTGCTTAATCTTTTCTTGGCTTTCATCAACAAATCAGTTCCTGTTATGCAATAAGCCTTCAGAGTTATCAACTAGGATTTCAGCTGGTGACTGCAAACATGCCATATGGGAAAAAATGATTATTTAGTGTGCAGTTCTTAGGCTGTACTATATATGTCATGCCTACGGTTTCCTTTTTTATATTGTACTGACATACAGCATGTGTAGCTCTGAGTCTCTGTTTTTTACAACAGGGGGGGGTTTGTCTCTCTTTTTTTTGCCTTTTTTTTTCTTTTCTTTTTTTTTTTTTTTNTTTTTTTTTTTTTTTTTTTTTTTTTTTTTTGTGAGTGTCTAGCAGGTTTTTTCTGTATTCCCCTTCTGGAGCACTCCCCTTGTATATTTTTATATTTGCTTTTCTTTTCAATGTTCAGAGCAACCTAATATCTGGTATAAAAAAACTAGTACAAAATAAAGCTTGAAAAAGTGAAGAAATAATCTTTCAATTAAAAAAATCACAGACTTTCACTGGACTGTGCAATAGTTATATAAAATACTCTCTAAAAAAATTCCTAACAAGTTTATACATATTGATTGTGATGCAATGTTTTAAGATATTTTTCCTACTTGGCAGAATTGCTATTTTTTTCCTTCTGCAAATGTAGCATGTGGATTTGCTTGTTTACATTTTTGGTAACATTGTATTAGATACTCAGTATAAAGTAGCAATTCTTAACTAATTTTTGGGCTGTATAGCTAGCCATACAGTTCTTGCTTACAGAAATCTGCCAGCAGTATGATTCTACCCATTGATTTTGGGGGAACCACTGTCTATCAACACAAATGCATATAGATGAGCTATATTTTTTAAGTAGAAATATAGTAAGTACCAAAAGGCTAACAGCACTGTGCTTTCAGTAGGAAAAAAGGAATTGAGCAAAAGCATTGTGCAAAATCTTTAAAAAAAAAAAAAAAATTCTTATTTGATAGCTCCAGGAAGGGAGGAATTTGGAAAGAGATATTTCAGAAGGAATCTGTCTTTCTGCCGAGACACTTATGTCATATTCAGTAGTCATCTTGATCACCTCCCTAAACTCTGACCCTCCTTGCAAGATTTCTGTCAGCCTGGGATAATAGCAACTTATTTAGTGGCGTAACAGATTTTACCTTCTGTATACAGGTTTAAAGACAAGAACATGGTGTCTGCATGGATAGATAGGCAACCACATCCTTCTACTGTTGGGAGGCTGGGATCTTGCAGGCTGATATATTTCAAACCTTCTAGATCAAAAAAATTATCATTGAGCAGCCTTTCCTGATGGTAGATTATGTAGGAACAAATAAGTAAGCTATATGGAGAGCTATATGGTTAAGATTAACCTAGAAAGTAGTTTTATTATTTAAATGAAGACTCTGGTCTGATACAATGGGCTGCAACATTATTATGAACTACCAGTAAGTTGTCAAGGTATTTGCTTGATATATAGCAGAGTGCATGCTGTGCAAGCTGAGGTATGATCTTTTCTCCTTTACGAGGTGTTGTGTATTATGCTCTGCCCTTAGCTGCTAGTTGGAGCTTTTTGCATTTTGAATAGCCTAGATGGCAATTACTGGCCATTGATATGCCTATTCTGGACATTGATATATCCAGAGAAATGTCTGTTCTCTACTGTCAGAAGACTATTGAATATATTTCCTGAATATCTTCCATGTTGGTTTATGTAATATATATTTATGAAGTACTATGGAAAATATATTTTTTGTTTGAAAATGGTAAAGACTTCAGTGATGAGAATGTCCAGGGACTTCTTGAAAAGAATATTAATTTAACCTTACTTAATTTTCCTCTTACTGCAATTTTCCAGAAGCCTCTCCTGCATACAACCTCTGCTACCTACTTGAACCGTCAAGTCACAACAGTGAAAATAACTGTTAGGTTGACAGTCATATCTTCTTAACAGGTCTTTCACAATATAGTAAGGAAGACTTCTTAAAATGGAAGCTTTATTTTGCAATAGCCAGACTATTAGCTGTCATTTAAAAATTTAAGTTCTGGACATTAATGGTTGGCAGAAAAGTTGAAAGTGTGAACTGAGCTCAGATGACAAATTATAAAAGTTTAAACCTTTTAATTAAAAATAAACAACAATAAAAATACATATCATCATGTGTGAATGCAGACAAATCAACTTATTCTCTCCTCCTCTACCCTGATTTTGCATTGCCTATTTAAATAAGTCCAAGGACTCTTTACTAATGGGTTTGCCCAGCAGAGCATGTATGTGTCACTCCAATACAATTAAATCCTGTAGCATCTGTATGCACATCTCTTTGATCAATCTATTGTAAATATTAAATAAACTATAAATTTTCCTTGCTTTGCTAACAAAGACTTTAATTATTTTTCAGTTAACCATAAATTCTCTCTCTGGACACTAAGATGTGCCACTTTTCACTGTCTTGTTCAATTTCCTCTGTTTTATTGAAATACACAGACCCTTCCAATGCTTCTCTGTAAATCACAGTTGTATTGTAGTTAATGTCATATTCTCTTGGAGGTATTGGAGGTATTCCTCAGCTAAATCAATAAACTCAAAAGAACCTATATGTGGAGTATTTTGAGGATTTTCCACATTGCTCTTACTACCTTTGATTTATATTTCTGGGCAGGTTTCATTAGAAAGTCAGATGATTTTAGGTAAGTAGCCCTGTCTTATGTGATTTTTTCTTTTTTTTTTTTTTTTTTTTTTCCTTCTTTAAAAAAAAAAAAGGAAAATGCATGTTTATATATCTCACCATAGTCAAGAAATATTCTTGTGGTCCTTTTGTATGACAAAAACCAGGGAATGAGTTAAAGATTAATTTATAACTGTAAATCATTTAGTTTTCCATTTAATATCTTCCGAAATGTAAAGATGCATATATTCTCCTAGTTTTGCTGAAAGTGAAATGCATCAATCATAACAAGTTACTGGACAGAATTTTATATTGCTTAATGCCTTTACAATTTCTCTGTATGGATAGTAAAATAATATGGAARAGATCTCCTGTTTGCTTGCTTTCAGAAAAAGGTGAGATGCTAAGTTTTTGCTACACATCTAATAAACTGGAATTCCTCAGTTAAATCCCATCTGATGCTTGAAAAAAACCTGTGTGACCTCTTGGGTGTACAGCCAAAGGTATCTTTGATTCTTCCTCTCTTTCCAATTAGAAATGCTTTCAGGTTCTGTTATGTTTGATGTCAGGAAAATGGTTGTAAAATTTTGTAAAAGAATATTCCAAACAAATGCACAATTCTGAGGCGTTTTGGTTAGTTGTGTCTGCATGTGGATGAACTTCTATTTAACACGAAGTTGTTTAGAATTGGTTTGTATCCATACAAGTCCATGTATTTAGAGGGGAAACTGCAGTCTTCAGTGTCGATTCTCTCGAGTCAAGAGGAGCTGACACAAGAGGATCATCAAAAAAACGTTAAGACCTCACATAAATGGGTAGCAAGCCAGGTATTCAAGACTGCTATTTGACAGAGGTCTTAACCATAAGCTTTTTTCCAGATCAAATTCCTTCTAAAATAATAGTCATTTTTTTCAGACTTTCATCACTGCTCTGAATCTCCATAGCAGCGGCATGGTTAACTTCTGCTGACGTATATATGAGACAGCAGCATGACTAGTAAGATATGACCCTGTTCTTGCAAGTCCTTCCACTTGCATTAGTACTGACACAAGATGCTATTAGTGTTTTAAAAGTGGTAAGTGATGAAAAGACTGCATGAACAAAAATAATTTTCACTGCTTTTCATCTCAGCAAGTGAAATAACTTTCAAGAGAAAACAATATTTTGAGGACATAGGAGCTTTCACTCCAGTTTTCTCAGCCCCCTTCACACCCCCAAATGTAAAGTCTTTTCAACCATTCTTTAACAAGTACTAAAAAAAGGGATATTCCCAAAGCCTTAGGCAAAGGGCTTCTGTTGACAGAGGGACTGGAATTTGAGACGTCTGTTTCTGGATGCTGCTGGCCCTCTGGCATGTTGGTGCATCCGAGAGCCAGTCCTTGGAAATGAAAACTTCTGATGGATCAAGCTTTTTTCTTAGCGAATATCTCAGAATTTAAGGCAGAGAGAAAGAAAGGAAATTTTGTCTCCAGTATTTATTAAAAATCTAATGCCTAATATTGCATACGTAATTTATCTGGTATTGCCCACTCTTCTTAATGATTTTTGAAGACTAACATCTGCATTTAATTCTTAATGCAATTTTTAAAGAACATAATGTACTTTTTTTGTTATTTTAGGTATTCTGGCTTAGACTTTCAGAGCAGTATTAATAATGGAAAGAACCCATATTTAAAAATCTGGGTAGATGGTACAAAATATAGGGATATGACAAGCGTACTCCAGATTAATAGTGCATGTGTTCCGTGGGAGAGAAATTTAAAGATCTCACTTGGACAGCAGTTCAGGAGAACTGCTAAACTTTCAGCAAGCCACTAGCATGTGAAAATTAAATGCCTTTGTGGGAGCTCTGTATTTTTCATGTAGGTACTGACTGAGCTGGATAGCACTAAGCTGACTTAGAAGACCATTGATTTTTAATCCTTTTCGTTTTAACCACAACACCTGTAAGACCTTCCTCCTTTATCTTTTCAGTGTTCAAACAAACAAACAAAAAGTTCTGTACTATAGTAAAAAAAAAAAAAAAGTTGGTCCTAGGGAGCAGAAATAGTACAGGTTTACTTGTAGTTATTCCTTGAAAACAAATAATGATGATCACCTAAAAAGATACAATATAGTGTGTGATAACAAACTGTTGTGAGAACTGTGAGTAAATTCAGTTTTATGAGGAAGGAACATTGCAGTTTGTTAATATGCAGAAAACTCTTCCCAAGGAAAGTACCCCTGTTGATAGAAGGAGTGTATGGTGCAAAGTAGAGCACAGATTTGCTGAACCACTGCCTGGGGGTAGGGAACCACCGAGTCACCTGCCTGTGCTTATACTACAGCGGCTGAAGGCAGTGCTCTGGTGCCTTCCATCACATCCATAAGTCCTCCCAGTAAAATTCAGGCGAGGGAGACACCAAAAATACAGACTTCCTTATCACTTGAGTGTCCTACACGAGTACTTAAAACATAGGATGTCCACAGGCAGCAATGGTTAACCTCCACACAAAACCTTGAGATTTTTCCAGTGAAATCTCATTCTGGAATGGTGCAGCAAGCAGTGGCCTCTGTGTCCTGTTTTGCTGTTTTTTGGGTAAGTAAGTAAGTGAAAATTCCCTGTGAGTGCTAGATAACAGTTCTTCAGTGGACTTTGGCTGGATAAAGGAAGAACTATTGAATGGACTGATTAGCTGTAAGCCAAGAAACAAAGGAACCAAAAAATTCCTAGCCAAGCTTACAAACGCCTGGCTTCTTACTCCTGAGGAAGCACTGCTCAGGCCTGCAGRATATATCAGGTAGTATGAACAGAGACAAATTGGTATGGGCCAGAACTGGACCAATGTGTGGCTTCCCTGCAGTTACACTAACTTGGGCATGCACACCCACAAGTTCATAGAGCAATGACCTGTAAGTCCTGCAAGCTTGAGCTCAGAACCAACCTTAAGCTGGCTTAAACACACTGTGCATGCCACTGTCTGAACCTGCAGCTGGGGACTGCTTTACATGAGTAGAGGTACATTTGTGTATGATTTCCAAGTATCTGCCCTGTGTGTTCTTCCTCCTAGATGACCAGTTATATCCTGAGCTCTCTCTGTTCTTCCCATGACCGGCAGTCTGATCCTGGGATATCAATCTGAGCTCAGCCTCTCTGGTATCATAAGGTCATTCTCCAGAAGTCTGGAAGAAAACACAAGCTCCTGGCTTCTGTATTCAGTGACCTCAGAGAGACAATCCCACACCTACAGTCCCAGCTAGCATGTTGTTTCCCCACACAGAGACATATTGAGCCCAAGATCACCATTCATCTTCCTCTGGAATTGCCAGCTGCAACTTTAATGGGTGAAGAAGCCAGAGCCTGGAGAAAATGAAGTGCCAGCAGAAAAGGTCATGGAGCACAAGACTCTGTGCAGTTGTTGGACCTCAGACAGAACAGTTGTGAAAGAAAGCCTGTGCAGAGCACAGACCTAATCCACACTGCTGTTTAATTATTCTGTTAATATTCTTTTACCCAGCTGTTCCTCCCCTTGCCTTCATTTCTGCCTTCCCAATGCCTGATGATTTTCTTATGGTGGTGTGTTATTGTCTGGAGGCTTCACTACTACTGCTGCAGAGGGAGCTCAGAAAGGTAACTTATCACAGAATGAAGGTTTATTACAGATGTTGGAAACAATTTCATTGATCAATGTAATAACTCAATGGACTCTAAGTTTGTAATATTAGTGAAGCAGATTAGTACATGAAGCAACCTTCAAAATACTTCACAATATCTCAAGACTCCCCTCCACTGTTCATACTTTATAGATGTGCAGGGGTAAAAAAGTTCAGAGATCTGCGCAAGTTTATTTGTAAGACTATTTCAGACTCAGGAGAGATGTTCCTGAACCCTTATCAGTAGCAGCAGAAAATATCATTATTTGAAGGCAAATGACTTTATAATGAAGCCGAAGCCAACTTCTGAGCGCCTGACACTTGCAACCATTGTTTAAGTTACAATAGCAGTAGACCAGCCCATAATTTAATGCTAAGGGATTCCATCACAAAATGAAAGTAATCCTGAACGAATCTTGAGAGATTAACTGACAGCTTGAATGAGGAAAGATGGTATTTGCAGTCTACAAAAGCTTAAGATGAAAAAAATGTAGTATGATAGCATTTCAGAATACAAAAATGTTGCTATGGCAACTCTGTCCTCTCCATGGGCTCTTCTTTCTAAGAAATGCTGTATGTGGGTGCATGCTACAACATTGTGTGTATGATATAGCGAATGGAGAGGAATTTTAATCACAGTTCACAAGAAAATGTACTGCAAAAMCAATCTTTTGTACAAAGATGTGGGTGGTTTTGAATGGTTGCTTAAGTTTCTAATGAAACAAATGTCAGAAAAGATTTCTCCACAAGCTTTTCAAGTACCAGTCTAACAATAAGTGATTTTCTTTTGTTCTGAAATACTTTTCTTGAAGTATTAAAAATAATTCCTTTGTCTTGGTTCCACAGGGGACTACTACTGGCTGTAAACAAACTAGGAGGTGACTTGTTATTTTCTGAATAATAGGACAGCACATGAGTTGATAGGGAGTGTGAGACAAGAAAAAACCCTGCCTCAAAACCACATGTTTAAAGTTTGCTTTGCACATCATCTTGGACTACAAGGTGCAAATCTTGAAACATGTGACTGGCGGAAACATGTAATGAAATGGAGAGGAACAACACTAAGCTAAACAGCCTAAGGCGATACAGACTTGTGCCAGTATTTCTGGGTCAGTATGGGTACACATACGTTTGCAAATATGGAGAACAAAATAGTACACCAGGGATTCAGAATCCTTTAAGAATATAATCAAATGGCAGAGATACTCACAAAAAAATGAAATTAAATGAAATTAAATTAAATGAAATTAAATAAAACTTAGCACTTTGCCCTAGGCTTCAATTTTTAAAAACAGCACGCTTATTCTAAGTCCCATTTTAAAGACAGAATTCCCTAACTTGGTTCACTGATGAACTCATTACCAAATTTTAGAAATGAAGTTGTGTTTTTTCTGCTCCCTCACCACGTAACACATGCCTAGCCATGCAGCATCACATCTGTTCAGTGTTCTGCCCCAAATAGAGGCCAGTGCTAGATGGTCTAGGAGCGAAGGTGCAAAATTCCATATTTAGATGAGAGAGAATCTGTTTATTCAGCCTCATGTATCCAATTTATCTTTCCAACTTACATAATGCACTATGAATCACGTGGTTTATTTTTGTTTCCAACTTTTGCCCTAAGTCTGGATAGTCTTTCTAGCAGTGGTAATATTCTGTCCCTCTTTAAACTTTCCAGAGTTCTTGATCTCTACTTCTTTCTGTGATGTATAGAAATAAACAAGCAGAAAAAGGAAGCACTAAGACATCAGGGAACAGAGTGATCCATTTTGACATATCCTTTGATAATAATTGGGAGATCCATCCAAGAGGCACCACTGGCCTGAGATCAGAACACTTGCGTGCTGCCTCGTTAAACCTGTGTTTTCTCTCAGCCTTTGGGGCGAGGAGGATGGACCAACCTCTGGCTGAGCAATGTGACGAGTATCGCGTGGCATCATAGAATCTGCAGTGCATGAAAAGGATAAGAAATAATGTACTCACATGTATATATATGTGTGTGTGTGTCTGTATGTGTGTATATATATATTTCTATGCATGTATGTTAGGTTTTGTGATAAAGCTCGTCTGAACATCCAACAAGGAGCACAGAGAAACAATGGTGGTGGTGGGGCACTCAAACAATAAATACCCTTCTAGGCTACTCCCAGGCCCATTCCAGGAACCATCAGCTCTTTACAAGCCCAGCCACACAAGCCCAGAGGAGCACTGGGCCTCAACAGCAGGGGGGAACCCAAATTACGGACCCCACACCTTCTATGGGCCCCCCTGCCCAGTGTGAAACCCACCACCACCAGTCACTGGGAGCAGCCCCCAGATCACGTTTCAGAGTGAGGGGTGGGTTGCTGCCCAGGGCGGGGGATGCATTGTGGGATGCAGGGGAAGAGCATTTTGGAATTGCATAGGATTTATTACGGGATGTTTAGGGAAGGAGAGGGGAGCAGGATGAGGCCCTTGGTGCTGCCTGTGCTTGTGTGAGCCTCCAGCCTCGCTGCTGGTTGGACCCGGGGACGTGGAGCTGAGCAGCCTCCCCTGTCCTAGGCTCTATATGTACTTAGGCTTTCTATGAAGAAATTATTACAATAATACAGCAGATAAAAAATGATGTGTCACTATATCCCTTTGTATGTGAAAAGAAATAGTTTAAGCTCCACTGAAACTGAAGTTATATATATATATAGGAATATTTTGACAGCAACAAAGCATGAATAAAAAGGTGTACTTTTAAATTTAAGTGCGCACATACCGATGGGTTTTCGCAAAGTCGGGTACACTAATGTAGTAGTGATGAGGACTACACTTCAGTAAAATCTCAAACACTATTAACCTCTAAGGATAAAAGTATTCTGGAATTCAGTTAAGAATAAATATTTATCCTAGTATTTGCCTTTTATCTTTTGCATCAACTCAGTTTCTGTAACAAATGTCTCTTAACTGTAGTCCATTATTAAATTTGCACTATGTTAACTTAATTTGTATCTAATATTAATCTTTATTACCATTGACAATTTGTGGAACAAGTCCAAGAACAAGTTAGCTTTTGGTTTGATCCAGCCTCAAAGCAGACTAACAAAAATGGATTGTAAAATCTCTAGCCCATGCACTCAAATAATACTTAGTTTGTTCATGGAAATACTATTATAACATGAAATTAATAGCAAGGAGAGCTATCACAAATAGTAGTAACGAAAATAAATTTTGATTTGTGATAACTGTTTTGTGATTCAGAGGGTCCATTAGCAGATATATGGTAATTATAGAACAACAACCTTTTTTAAAAAAAACAAACTGATTTGTCTTGCAATGGTTTGGATTGTAAATGAAATACTTTCTTGTATGCTTTCTCCTGAACACTGTTGACTATATTTGAGTTTTATTTTTCCTTGGCCTGCATTATAGTCTCATAGCCAAAATTGGATTCTGACTTTCTGAATTTTGAATGTTTTCCTACCTGAATTTGGTGTGAAATTGGGAACTGGCTATAAAATTAAAATCAAGATAGGATTTCAGACTCTTTTTGCTTTCTGCCTTCCTTGTCTCTAGCTCCACATTGAAATTCATTTATAGGGCTTTTTGAATGGCTTCTCTTTGGAAAAAAATGTGTTCTCAGGCTTCAATTTTGTGATTGGCTGAAGCCACTTAGGAAGACGTGCCTCTCTCTGCAGAATAGTATGGTGCGTAGAACCCATATACATTTTTAGCCTGGTTGGTGCTTCTGTGATGATTTTCTTCAGCAAAATACTTAGAAGGTCCACAGGATCATTTACGAGCTTGACAATGTTCACAGGTAAGTATTTCTATAATCCACATCAGTTTGTAAGAAAAGTATTTTGAGTTGTAGGAGTCTTCTTCTTATGACTCCTTCATTCATTCAAAACCCTTGTACCTTGTAGAGATAATTGGAATTTGGATGTTTTTCTATCCTAGCCAGAGCCTGATGTGTCTTAGAAAGGCAAACATGTTGTGCTGCATGTAGATGCCTTTTTTAGCTTCTTAGAAAAGAAAAAAAAAAGTCATCAAAATTCCTCTGTGAATGTCTGCTGAATGACTTGGAAAAGGACAACAGAACAACAAGACCAAGTGTGGAGCAAGCAATCCACAGGGAAGTCTCTGGGGCTTGCTACCTCCCCCCACCTCCACTGAGCTGGAGCACAGCCATCAGTAATGGGGGTAGCATGGAGTCGGACTTAATCCTGAGTTATTTCTGCAGACTTGAAGAACAGCATGGACTAGAACAATACATTCAGAGCTAAAATTTCCCTGGTGGTAACGACTTGCAGGAAAGCAGCTATGGGATAACAGTAATAAATTGAAAACCTAAAAGGGAGATAAATCATCTGTCTATAAGTAAGTGGATATGTGTTTTCCAGATAAGGCCTAGTCTGAATGACCATGGGCTGTTTCAGAAGATAAGGGAAGCTAGCAAACTGAAAGCCTTGGCTGATATGCTGATTTGCATCCTCTACATGGGTCTATGAATGCAATGAGAGTAAAAAATAGGGTTATAGTGAGAGGTGAGTACATAAAGGTTAAGGTAAACACATAGAATCACTATCTCATAAGTTAGAACATTGCTTATCATCAGAGACGATGGCTTAGTAGTCAGGTAGTTCATCTGCCTAGCATCAGCACGGCAGAAACAAGCCAGAACCATAGACTTGATTCATGGCTGAAGGCAACCAGGTGTGGGTTAGACTACAGGTTTAGGTAACAGTTTTGTGGGTTGCCATTATGGAAAGGTAAAACAGGGAGCAATTAATAACTGCAAGGCAAGTGGGAGTTATTTCAGTACAGCATTCAAAGCAGTGCCCTTGAACATTTCTTTTCAGAGTCACAGATGGAAATTGCATTGTACAGCTGCAGCTAACCTGCAAAAACAGATCGTTACTGAAAGCACCAGTGTAAATCATCTGGCAGACTCAGACTTTGGGCTGGTGGATTTGTGGAAATTTCTGGATTTATGTAACTTCACCATATACTTTTAAAATCGCAAAATCTGTTGATGTTTTAACACTGCCTTTTTAAAACAGCCTCCTAAAAGATGTGGGAAAATAGAAATCCTTACCAACCCACAGTGAATTCCTATCATTAATGTATGACTGATCCAACTTAGAAACATCGATTCTGGAGGTGAATCTGAAGAAGAGATCCCTGGACCAGGCATGTCAATGTGCTCTGTCATGAATTAGGTTCACAGGCCAGACTACATTTATTGGACAACTGTTGACATGACAACATGCTGGAGGAGATGGAATGACAATGTCACTTGCAGAAGGAGAACTAGAGTTTTACATACACATAGACTCTCTACTAGGACCTCTGCAGCTTTGCTTGGCCTATTTGGGTGACCTAGGACCTGCTGTGCATTCTCATCTGCTTGTACCTGCACATGAAGTATTGCTCTTAAAGTACTGTGAGAGCTGTGGCAGTCAGCAAATTATTATGCCCAGCTATAAAGGTTGTGTAGATTTCATCCTACGTAACTGTTAATGTCGCATAGGATATTCTTATCCTGGCAGCGATGGACTTGCCTTTGTGTGCATCTAGGACAAGCCGCTCTTACCGTYAACATTTTCAGCATCCACTCTGGCTGGGACCATTTAATAGCTTTCCTTTCTATACATACATGCAATCTATGATGCTACTGAGAGCTCAGGGTAATACCTCATACCCACGCCCCTCCTTAACCCATAAAAGGCTACAGTCTATAAATGCCTTTGACTAGCTTATTTCAGGAGATTCCCAGGTTTCCTGTACCTCTCTGGGGAGAAGAGAGGTGAGGAAGCAACAGAAAAAACTCCTGAAGACATTTACTCTATGGTTTGCAGTGCTCTGCAGACAAGGTTGGGTTCGCTTCCTRGATCAATGTCTCTTCCTACTCAGCGTCAAGAGGCTCACCAACACACAGCACAGCTGCACTGCGCAGCACTGCACTGTTTTCCCAAACTACAGAAAAAAAGGCTTTGCTGCAATTCAAGCCTGAGGAAAACAAAACTAAACATGGAAAAGAACCAAGAGAAATGCACCTTTTTGATGTTAATTACTCAGTTAGAACACTTTTAGAATACTTCTTTGCAGCGTTACATACAAATTCTCAGGTATTAACCGTAGGTTACTTATGTAATTATTTCATTCTAACAGGCTTGTTAACTGTCCTGGTTTTGGCTGGGGTGGAATTAATTTTCTTTCTAGTAGTTGGTATAGTGCTATGTTTTGGATTTAGTGTAAGA
>JASVER010000131.1:1036447-1090743 GCA_030449065.1 Oceanodroma leucorhoa | reverse complement strand
GATGGCTCAACACCTGCCTGCCCATGGGAAGTAGTGAATGAATTCCTTGCTTTGCTTTGCTTGCGTGCGCGGCTTTTGCTTTCCCTATTAAACTGTTTTTATCTCARCCCAYGASTTTTCTCACTTTTACCCTTCYGATTCTCTCCCCCGTCCCACCTKGGGGAGAGTGAGCGAGCGGCTGTGTGGTGCTTAGTTGCCGGCTGGGGTTAAACCACGACATTAACAAAAGACATTGCATTCTGTAGACTTCCCACAGAACAGCTAACTCATGCCAGATCATCGGCCTGAAGACTTTGTGTATCCACTCCAAAATAGAAGGGTGTGTGTATATACATAAGTAAATATATTTGCATATATTTTTTTTTCTGTTTTCCAAAGTGTAAAATTAACTATTCTTACTTTTCTGACTTACTGACTTATGTACCATTTCTCCAGTTCTATGATTGCCTGGTTGATGCTCTCCAGCTTATCCCCTAACATTTATTCTATTAAATATAGCCTGCAGGTAAATTGGAGTGTCATTATGGGTCCTTAAAAGGCAATTCTTTAGTGTCTTTAATTGACTAAGATTGCTTGTTAAGCCATATTGTTCTCATGACCTCAAAATAACTGTCAAGAAAGTAACAAATACTGGAGAACAAGCTGTGCAGGCTCCTATTCTGACGAAGGTCATTACTTATGACTTAACTATATGAAATACTGAGGGATAGCATTTACCTGGTATCTGATGGGAAAGCACTGTTCTTAAGGAGTGTATTCATCCTGATTGGGGTATCAAGGCTGGAGACTGAAACAATAAAAGCCTCTGGAATAAAAAAGTTTCTGGAACATGTTAGATAATTGCTGGACAAACGTTAGTACAAGAATTAAGATGTTAATTCAGTTTATGCCATTAACATAACGTCCTGATCCAATGTCGAGGGAGGTTTCGATATGATCCCAAGAGCGAGATTAAGACACAAAGGAGGTCAAATGCCGTACGCCCAGGACAAGTTTTATTACCAAAAGTAAAAAAAGAAATTGGTAGCGATAGGATAGAATAGAATAAAAAGAAAGAAATCAAGCAAGCATTCAGGACAGAGTTGCAAGAACAGCCACCACCGCGGATCGGCGCTGCCCCGGGGGCCCGAGCCTCCCGGTGTCCCGGCGGCGGGCGGCCGCGCGGGGCTCGCCTCGGCAGCCCCTTCTCTTCTTATTCCGGGGCTGCAGTTTCCATGACAACGGCGCGTACGTGCCCGTCTCCGCAGTCCCGCACATGCGCACAGGCTTCACGCGGCTSCAGCCTGCTCCTCAGGCGGCGGGCGCGCGGGCCGGGGGTCGCGAGGCCGGGCGGGGTGTTTGCCCGGGCCGGGGCCGCTGTGGCCCGGCGGCCGCTCCCGGYGGGTTCCGCGGCCAGGGGTTCGCGGCCCAGGCAGGCAGCCTCTGAGACACACGTTTTACAGGTCAGCCCCTTACACAAAGCGTATTGCAAATGCAAAGGGACAGTGGGGACTGAGTTACAGCAGGTTCTTTTGAAAGCACATCAGAAGATAAATGCTGCTAATGTGGTGTTTTATGAATATTATATCTTACTATCCCGAGGGCAGTTTGAGATAGCTGGGTTTAATTTATGCTGGGATTTGTGCTYAGTGAGTTACCCCAGCTCAGCTGAAAGAAAAGTAAGTTAGCATTGACATACATTTTTATGACTTAGCCCACAACCACACGCTTATTTCTACCCTCTCTAACTGGAGAGGGTGTTTACAGTGATCAGCATTTAACCAGTGTGGACACTGAAGTGAACAGTCCCTTAATATTTCTTTATCCATCTAGAGACTGGAAGTATTTTATTTTCTTCTTTTTTTTTTTTTTAGCACATATTTAGCCTTTTCCAAAATAAGTTCAAATTATTCTTGGTTTGTTTGAATCTGCAGATGATTTAGTCTTTACATATCTCTAAAAATGCCTTTCCCAGAACACTTTCTCAGTAGTCTAATATTTAAACTTTAATTGAAACTAACCTGATTAATTATGTTCTTTCTTTTTTTTACTTGCTTGGGCTTTTCTGCAATCACAGCTCTTGTAATGATGCATTGCACTTCTCCCTCTTTTTCCTAGTCTTCTGTAGTTCTCGGTTAGATGATCATTGTCTGTGGGGATTATAGAGACAAAATAAATTTTATAGATGGGGTTTTTAAAGAGGTGTATGTAACTAGACCGCCCAGGCTCTCAGTGGGTGCACTTGCATTTGGRGTGGTGCACAGAAGGAAGGACACATCCATGCCATCTTTGCCAGCAATGACGTTCACGCCATTTCTCGGTCCTAGATGTGTGCTGTGGATGTGCAGAGCACTAAGTGCATGCACACTGCATGCGGCATGTTCTCGCTAGTGTCCCGAGYGCACAGCTCCAGCCTGCTTCCACCCAGAGCAAAACCTCTTGAGACTCACCCCTGGAGCACTCCAGGGCAACCCATCAGGCTCCAAGTACAGACGTAAAGAAAATTCACACCAAAAAGAACAGTCCCTCTCAYGCACTGACTTGGCAATATAGATGGATCCGGCTGGGTACCTAGGACCAACGCCACAGAAGAATTTAGGTACCTAAACATAACTGAGGCCAATTTTAGGAGCTGTTTTCAGGATTAATGGAGACATACAAACCATACACTGTCACTGACTGTGAATGGTTGAAGCCTGGGAGAGTACGCAGAGAAGCATCATCTGTGCTGGCTTAGCTCTTCTACTCTTYCCTGGGCATCTGCATTTGGCTGATGCTGGGAATTGAATCTTAGTGATCAGATCCATCAACCTTTGGGCTGATCCAGCATGGCTGCAGCTCTGTTTTGATGAATACTTTCATCTGCATTCAGAAGTGTGTTGCTAGAGGAAGGGAGAAGTTAGCAATGAAAAGGGTTTTTTTCCCATATAATTAATTAAATATAGTCTGACTGTTTATTGCAAATAATATGTAGACCTGAAAGCAGGATTCAAAACCYATGACTTTTCATTCCCAGCTGAGTSCCCCAAATGACAAATTTCAGTATTACTCATTCTTGCTTATTTTTATTTTGGCCTCATGAATTTTAACTTCTGTCTTGTGCTATGACACAGATTGAACAAGAAGGGGTGGGGGTCCCTGTGGGTTTTAACTATCTCAAACCCTGGAAATCACAATGTTGTAGAGAAGGGGTGATACAGATTTTAAATCCCCTCAAATTAAGGAGGCCAAGAAYAATTTCTAACTTCTAGCTGATTTCTTTTACAATTAGTTTGTTGGGAAAGAGGCATGTGCTATCACCAGCAGTTGTTTTTTTCAAAGGCCTAAGCTTCATTCTGTCTTTCGAAAGATTTTGAACGTTTAAAAAAAAATACACTCCCCCACACCCCTTACCCATTTTTCTAATCCTAAATGATTGATCTACAGTGGATGGAGATRCTTTTGTACAAGCCTGATTCAGATGACTAAGCTCTGGAAAGGATTAGGAGTTCATCTCTAAATGATAATTTTATTGTTTCCTTGAAAACAATCATACCAAGGCTTTGTGGGCCAGAAAGAGACTAATACGGTTGGGATTTCAGTCCTCTTTAATAGCCATAGCTCTATACAACTTGGGGCATGAAGGGGGGGCAGCCTTGTATTTTCTTCGATATTTCGTATTTGCAGATTTGCAAAAGTGATCTTAGAATACTGCTCAGTCCTAGGGAAGTGAAAAATAGTCAAACAGATGCCTATACTAAATAGCACTACTCTTGTGGAATAGCATGTTTTATTTAAAACATGCATTATTCTGGGGAAGGAAGGGGTGGGTGGATGACCAAGGAGCTGTAATGGATAGAAGTGCTGTGGCAGGCTTTGGAAGAAGTATTGGATACAAGCAACTGAGTTACCTGCAATATGGGAGAAACGCATTTTGTTTTTAAGTGCTGAATCTAAAACTGCTGCAATCTTTTTTTAACATTTTGCCATGCTGCCCACTGAATTAGTAGGAGGACATTTTAATGATCTACCATCTACAGCTCTAATAAGTCACATCTAAGGATGTGGTTCTATTTTGCTTTGCAAGCAGAATAACCTCAGTTATCTTGGAAAGTGCACTGTAGCAAACTTTCTGAGCCCTGCAGGCACCTCCTAGCTTTTTTTAGTCCATTTGACATTATATGYATTCTGGGATTTAAAAGTAAGCCTCTCAAAGATGACAAGTACAATGTAAAAAAGGTGCAGATTCTTAAGTTCTGTAGTGTGATCAGAACAGATCTACACAACCATAAAACGGCTGTTTGTTTTTTCCTTTCCTCCTATAAAGACTCAAAAAACCTAATCTCAGCTCAGAATTTCACAGACAGAATCACTTTTACATTTGTCCAAAATCTTTATGAGTGTTTTGGGTGTGCACCCGGAAATTCCTCTTCCAGTTTTGACAGAATATAGAGAATTTATGCTTGCTTTTCCTCATGTGTACACTTTGTCCAGCAGAAGTCAATGGTCTTACAATAATGTTTTAAAAATCAGTGTAAGGGTATAATCCAATAATCTTTGAAGCTGGTGGAAGTTTTCTCATACATTCGGTGATCTTTGGATTGTGACCAAAGTGAGAAGTGCCCTCTCTGTTGGTCTAATCAACTTCCTGCAGGGACTGGGTGCTGGAGCATTTGGAACCCAGCTTAGCATTAGGGACTTTGTGACAAAAAGAGAGAAGGAAAAAGCTTAATGCTTCGTGCCCTGGATCACATGCAGTCCCACTCTGTGTCAGACACTGTAGATGTTTTCTAGACTTTGAAAGTTTTGGTGAAAAAGTATAAATTAATCAAAGAGTCACCACTACAGTCAGCATGTTTGGAGAAATGTATTTGCAATTGGTATTAGCCTTTGATACCGGCACTGCTGTACATCTCACAAGGCTCCCAACTGCAAACCCATGCTCCCAGGCACAATTACTGCATGATGGGTAGGTCTATATTACTGTCACCATTTTCAAATTTTTCTTACTACTTCCAGAAAGGAGAAAACAAGAGCTAATATATCAGGACAAAGGCTACCCTTTGTAGCCTGGTACGCAGGTGGCTTGCTGAGTGCTTGTTTGCATGCCCACCCACGAGCAGCGGCTGTCCGTGCCGGGCTCTGGGTCTGCTGAACTGGTCTCACCTGGATGCTGCATGGTGRCAGTGGTGGCTCCATGGTGGGCGCCCATTGCCCTGTGGTTTGGCGGCATCTCGTCGCATGTTGGCACCTCCGGCTCCCTCTAACTTGTCCTGGGGCTCCTCGAAACCTTTGTGGCTGTAGTTTTTGGTACCAAGGGCTGAATCCAAACAGGTACCAGGTGTGAGGTGCTTCCAGTGCGCTCATAGGGTTTGATTTATTGAAAAATAAATAGAGTGGAAGCTAGTCTTGTTATTGTTCAGCTCTAGGAGCTAAAGGAAGAGTAAGTGTGAGCTTTGCATGTTTCAAAGGCCAGTTTTTGGTTTGGCATCTATTATTCCTGCAAGAGTTGCTATCTATTGTTTATGGTGTTTACTCACAAGTTCCTAAGCAATTGCTTTCAGTACATGGATCTGGTAAAAACCAAATGAGAAAAGTGGTGTGATTACAACTGTTGTAAACTGTACAGTAGAGTGGCAGAGGAGAATTTTGTTTTGCTTTAGATTTCTTCTGTGGACTGAAATTAATGAATGGCATGGAAGATAGGGAAGATCAGCAAGAAATGTTTCTTTTTACTCTGCTTGATGAATGCTTTGCAGAGATACAGAATAGTATTTGTGAAAAGTTTTTTTTTACTGCTGTATGATGAGGCAGTAGTTTTAATACTCCTTTGTATTCTGGCAAACTTGTATTTCAAATAAATGTCAAACATAGGATTGTGTTTATGTTTCTTCTGCTTTCTTTCCATTTTTGTAGTTAAAAAAGGCTACAGAAATTATCGTTAACTTTTTGATTAAAAAAGCCCTAAAACTAGAAATTTATTATACGTTTAATTTGGCTTCCACCAAGAATGAAAGTTAGAAACATGTTAGTTATGAATTATTAAAAGACATGGTTGATTAGCAATTTCAATTTTAAAACTGTCACTTTGAAAATGGTTTGGTTAAATGCATATGAACATAACAATGATGCTTCTTAGACACATTAGTGACTTAATTTTTTTTTACTAAATTGTCACATGAAGATGAATAATCTATGTGTAATACTTTCTTTCATTTTCTTAATTGCCCTTATGTAATTGAAAAATAATTTAAGAAGATAATTAATCATTTCAAAAAATCACACTCTGATTCAGCAAGACAATTAAATATAGTGAATCTGTTCAAATGCATGTACCTGAACTGAACTCTAAATAAATATACAGTACCTCTTTAGTATCTTCCTAGTGCAGTTGATATTAACTGTACAGTGACAATAAAGGTGACAGTGCTGCTATGTTGGGCGTGTCAATTATTCTCGGCTTGCAAAAGAAATGACCAAGGTCATCCTGTAGGTTTATGCAAAATCTGATTTGGAATAGCATTTCACTACCTGAGAACTAATCTCTCCAGAAAACATGACTGATTTGTCTTCACTGGTTAGTAACTCTGTGTGAATGATTTCTTATTTGCATTTACTGTGCCCCAATATATTGGGTGGGGCGGGGAGAGCTCTKGCATCAGCTACTGTGATAGGTCCTTTTGAGCAAATATCCAGTTTATTCAGAATTTCTTGTTGTCTTTAGTCTGTTAGTAGAGCATCTGAAGAGCAATAACAAGTCATTGTAGTTGGTTCTTTCCACAGC
Source organism: Oceanodroma leucorhoa (assembly GCA_030449065.1). Lineage (NCBI taxonomy): Eukaryota > Metazoa > Chordata > Aves > Procellariiformes > Oceanodroma > Oceanodroma leucorhoa. The sequence goes on along the minus strand of JASVER010000131.1, from coordinate 1,084,001 downwards.
TGAGACTTTGCCTGCATGGTGGCTTGACTGGTTTTGCTAAGGTCAGCCTTCCTGAAATCAGGGACAATTCCACTGCAGTTCGTCAAGTATCTGACACCATGCATTCATCCTTCTCCTCCATGGTGATAAGCCTCTTGCAAAATCTTGGCTAGATTGATGTTACAAACCTACAGAAACCACCATTAAACCCATACACCTCCACATCTGACTGAGGATAAGTCTACTCTGCAGTGAAAGGTGTGACTGCAGCTTCAAGCCAGCTAGCTCAGACGCCAACAAGCACATAGCTGGGATCACACGTAGTGTGGGGTAGGCTGTCCATTTGGGCAAATATCTGACCAGGGTCCTACCGCCTGCAATGAATTCGATACCACTGCTGCTGAAAGTTAGCTAGTGTATAATTGCACAAGGAGCAGTCATCCTTTTGTCCACTATTGAGACCAAGCCTCCTTGTCTTCAGACAGCAGTACTCACTGTGATGATGTTGACGGATTAAAAATAAAAAACAAAAAACCCCCAGTATTTCTCTGCTAGTGCTGTTAACTCAAACTGGACATAGAAAGCAGAGCCAATACACTGTTTTTTTTGTGGCAGCTGGAATGAAAGTGTTACTCATCTTTATTCCTACCTTCTTTGATGCCTCAAGCCATGAAGCATTACAGTCTCACAAGTTGCCCCCAGATTGACTATTCTCAAGCAGCAGGAAGATACAAGATGCACTTGAGTTGGCATTTCTGTTACGATTATCAAGTGGGGATTCACTGCACACAGTTTACTTATGGGAATACGTGGGATCATTTAGCACTACCATAAAAAAAGAGTGAACTAACCACAACACTGTTGTCAGCATCTGATCTTTATAAAGTGGTTGTACYATCTCTACCTATGGCAAACCACTATGTTTTCTTTTTTCCCTGGTTCCCTGTCTTGCCCAACAGCTGTGTAACATTTTTGAGGGTCATTTTCCACTAGACAAACTTCCAGATTAATAGCTTTTTGGACCACGGCCTGTCTTTTCATCTTTTTTATATAGCATAGCACTGATCCCTGCCTGAGGTGTTCTTTCATTATAACAATGAAAGACTAATATAATAACTTTGTGACGTTCAGCAGAATCTAGCGAGTCACTGACTCATATCTCAAAAACATTACTGTGAATTCCAATATCCATCATTAGTTATGAATTTTCATGGTAGAGGACCGAGTCCTGCAGATCTCTTATCGTTACCAAACATTTGCAGAGAGAGTTAATAAGGTACATTAAGCCAATGATACACTTGGGCAAAGAAAAACAAACACATTCTGGGGTTTATAAACCTTTATCCAGTTCTACATTCTGTTGGTAGAACTCTGCAATATTCTGCTATATTCCTGAAGGCTGCTTGGGTTCTTATATGTAAATAATAATAATAATAATAATAATAATAACAACAACAACAACAACAATAATAATAATAATAGTAATAATTCAGATTATACTAATTCTAATTTATTATGTGATTTGAAATGCAGCAGTTGGCTGAAAAGTGAAACTACTGCTTTTGAACTGTTAAAGAATACATTCTCCAGCACTGATACATTAATTTCACGAATTATAAATAAAATATTACTTATTTTTACAGAGTCTTCTTTAAATTTTTGCATTAGTGTATTCTCTTTTTCTAGGTGTCTTTTATATATTCGTTACATGTCATAATGTGTCTTCCCTCAACAGATGGTGTTGCTGAATGCACAGCCAAGTTTTTTTAGCACCTGTGAGAATGGGGAAAGACATCCTGTCCCAAGATATCCATAACCCACACACAAGTATTAGGAAYCAGTATATGAAATTAAATGGATACAGATGCTTCTTTGTTTTTAAATCAAGAATTCGTTCTRTGAGATTTTGAACCCAGATTATCCCTTATAAAAAAGCCGTGGCTGTGACTGTGAAATGATCCTGCCAGACACTGATGGATTAGGCTAATGAAGAAAATGACGGTGTGAACAAACATGCTTTATGTCTTACTTGCAGATAGGTAGGTACATAGACATGAGCTATTTTGGCTCATTTGACAAGTGKCATGTCATTAAGCAGTGGTAACTTAGTTACTTTCAATTATTTGCTGACAAAGTTCGTGCAGAAGCAGCTTGCTTTAGAGGAAAACAGGACCTGAACAACTGAGTGTCCACAGGAGACTTCACTTCTCCAGGCTGCCCTTGTATAGATAGACCCACTGAAATCATTAACATTGTCTTCATAGGCAAGTTTTGTGGAACTGCAACCAGAAAAAAAAAAAAACAAACACCTTTACAACATGTCTAGTTTTATGGCTAACTCTGGTAAATTTTCACTGCCTCAAGCCTGCAAAGCAGCAATAAAGCCAACTCGTAGGCTAGTTAGGTTAGGTGTTATTGTTCTGTATTATCACACAGTGAAGAATGGTCATATATCGTACAAGCAGTTTTGTCTCAGTTATTTTGTGTGTCCAGTGTTATTGAAACTTTTCAATACATATGTGCAAAACTGTGGGACTAGGGTTTTTTTAGTATTTTCAATACAGGCACTTAACTGAATGAGTGACCTTGCATTTTGAGTTTGCTTTCTGAAAAATGTGAGAAGAGCATATAACATCTGAAACCTATTTACCCATGCAGAATTAAAACAGTGAGCAAGCATTGTTCTTTTTATGTAYTTAAGAGACTATTACAGGCAGTCCAGAACATGTCTTTCTAACGCCCTGGAGATTATAATAAAGCAACTGATTTTGCTCTTAACGAGGCAGTGAGAGAGTTTAAAGCAAAGATATATACATAATCCTATCAAGTATTGGTTTTAAAAATGCCAAATGACACTGCATTAAATCCTCAAATATCTTCAGTAGTTTTCTTTCAAGGTCACCTTGGAAAACCATTGACGTGTAAAGTGAAGTAATTAGTGCCAGTTTTGCTTTTTCTAATTACTGTGATCAAAGAATCTATGTAAATAATTTTTAATCAACACTGCCTCATTGTTTGAAACTAACAATCTGATTTGGATAATTTCTCATTGTACTTTATAAAATTCATTGGGTTTTATTGCTATAAGCTAAACTGCGATTAAGAGTTAGGATTGATTTTTCAGTGAGGAATACTGTCAATGTTTTATCTGTTTTGAGCAGAAGTACCACGTTTACTGCTCAGACACACAGCCACCAGATTGATGAGGGTGGTATAAAAAGATGCGCGAAAGAAGCATACTTCTATGTTAATGTCTCAAAAGCAGTGCTATGTATTTCTAGGATTATGTGACATTGATGTAAACACTACCTACTGGGAGAGCAGAGAATCTTTTTGTTAAATACATTCCCTCAGCAACTTCCAAGAACAGGTGCCTGTACGTGGCAATATGACCTGTCTTCTCTTTCATGATAGCTTCTTTCAATGAAGGCATTCATGCAGGCATCAGAATATTATTCAAATATTCAAACATTGTCTCAGTATCTCTAAAGTTCCTGTTTTGATACTTGAAAATAAATTAAGGTGTTCCAAGTTAACCTAATTTATTTACATATACAGTGTACCACAATGCAATTAATGTTTGATGGCACTTACAGGAAAGAAGGGCTTTAAAAATGCTGAAGTACTTTCTGATTCTAACAAGGAATCAAAGAGCAGATCCATAGCATAAGCTGACACACACAGTTCCATCTGACACAGGGTTTTAAAATTCTTTTTTTTTTTTCAGTGCTAATGAAAAACTTAAAGTGACACTTTCAGAAATAGTTTCTCTATTAAAAATACACATCAGAAAAATCTTTTTGTTTCTAAAAAAAAATACCCCCAAACTGGAAAACTGTAACAAAAAGCACAAATATCTTATTAAGTTGCTCTTTAAGTTAACACCACTCCCCGTGGCCTAAGTGATTGGGTTGTCACGTAAATGAAAAATTTTCATGACAAATATTTCTTTAGCTCACGAGCTACTTGCACATAAATGTATTTAAGCAAAAGCTTGTTCACATGTTTGAGTTACCAGCATGTACCTCACATATGGTTATTTCCTGGATTGAGGAATACCAAGTCCAATTTTATTTAGTATGCTCCTAACCAGATATCCTACCTAATTGTGGGCACTCGTCCATGCTAGTTGGAGGACTTGCTGAAGAAGAAGAATTTATGCAAATCCACAAAAAACCAGACATTAACAGAAGATAGCCTATTTAGTAGAAGAGTTTTACAATCTACCAAAATTTTTGGAGAGACTGGGTTATAATAGGAAAGAGTTTGTCCAGAAAAGTGTAAGGTTCTGTGTGAGCTTTGTTGAATTTAGTCAAAACTTAACTGGAAAACTTCTGATTTGGGAGAAAAAAGTATGACATTAGGGATCCTYCATATTAGCAGAATTTATATGGGCCTTGGGATTTTTACAAAGATGTCTCATTTTATAATGTGTATGCATTGTAGTCTACTATCTTTTTCCTTATCCAATTAGTGAGAAAACTTTGACTTGCAAGCGTGGTAAAGTATAATTCGGGGAGCTAGCTCAGTGATTGTTTTTATACACCACAGATTATAGAATCCCTCCACACACAATTTCACACTGCTTTCTGGAGTTAGTGACTTGTGAAGTTGTAATGGCCTGTACCTTCAGGCAATTTAGCTCCTCAAATGCAAATAGTTACATCTCTTTTCAAAGTATAATCTTACACTTTCACATCATTTATTTATAGAACATATGTGGGACTAATATAGAAGAGAAATGAACTCTACAGTTTCAAAGACTACTATATGTGTGGGCTGGCGCATGGTAGGATTTACCGCTGGTATTAATTGTAAAAACACTGTCTACTAAAATAAAATAAAATAAAATTGTCTACTAAAATAGCAACAATCTGAAACAGAACATTGCCCCGACCATTGCTTCTATTTTAAAGACTTCTGAATATTATTTTTGTAGCTTGTAATAGAATCCACCAGTGTGTTTAAGGGAGATGTTAACAATTACTAACTTCAGATGTAGGTGAGTTAGGTTTCTTGCAGAGGCAGTAGGAAGAAAGGCTCCTCAGCAGGCAGTTCGCAGCCCTGGGCTTCTTGGACATAGCCTTTATGAAGACTTCCCACCATCTCCAGCCCAGCAACAGCAAAATCAGAATTATTCCTCCATCTGCCATACCCTAAATGTGTACCCATAAAACATCATCTCTTCTCCAATCTGCAGAAAAGAACTTAACAAAACCAACTAGGAGGCTGATGACAGCCTGTGGAGTCCTCAAATATGACCTGTACCCACCCTCAAGTTTGTCACATTTGAAATGTGGACCGTGGAGACAATGATGCCACCTAGCAAGAACCCATCTGCTGTGTTTTTCTCTCCATCACCTACTGGAGCTGCAGTGAGGTCCTATTCTTAAAATTAATCTAAGGATGGAAGAGCTTAAGTGTCATGAAAACTGACAGAGCTGAGAAATGTATCTTGTTTAATCTTTGTAGAGTAAATCAGAGCATTCTTATTTACAGATTGTGCAAAGATGCAATGGGCATTTCTGTAATAAAATTTCATGCTCCAAAATATAATATGAGAAATATTCCTTCTGCATGAAGATAGTTTCTCTAAAGAAATGGATTTGATTATGCTCCAATAAATAGATCATAAATCCAGAAATGATAATCCAAGGTGACAGGATTAGTGGAGTGATAATACCAGAATCCTGTTACCATACATTATACAACATAATGGAGTGAAATCTATATTTTCCAATATGAACATAAAAAGGCTAATCTTTCTGTGCAGATAGCATTGTTGAACACTTTATATATGTCTCTTTAACGTACTAATCACCACATCTACATTTGTGTGTATTCCTTATAGTATTTCTGGGGTTTTATGCCACAATCCCCTCAAATATTTTGTAGCAATCTCACAGGAAAAGTTAGAGCTAACTTTTGCAGAATTAGCTTTAAAATATGCATTACTGTTTGGCAGAAGTTCTTGTTAATATTAATTGCAGCACTATGTTTGCAGTTTTAAACGGTACTTTTTCATCCTAACGAATGTATTTTAATAGCTTGTTTAGCAAGAGATTTTTAGAAAAAAAGGTTAAGAGRGAAATGTTTTTCTTGTCCCTAAAAACACTTTACCAATTTTCCAGTTGCAAATCATGATTTTAAGTTAAAATCGAAAACGTTTTCATAAAGCACAGGTAAGTACATATATAAACACTCCTGTTCAGGCTAGGTTTAGAGCTGTATCTGTGGGGATCATTGGGCTATGGTTTAGGTTTATGGTACGGACAGCAACCACTTGGCTATGTTTAAGACTAAAAGAATGAGGCCTATGAGAAATGCTTGTGTTTATCCTGATAAAGCATGCACTTATCACTGCGAAAAGGAGGCTCCATTGGCACATCCATTGGAGGATCTATGGCCCAGCCATGCTGGAAGTACCAGAAGGTTTACCTGCCTTTCTGTGCCCAGGGCTGGAAAGAGTTGGTAGGGTAAGAATAAAAATGAGGCAGAGCTGTAGCTACATTTGGCTTTGGACCAGGAAAGGCCCATGAACCATCTTTGCAATTCAGCTCTGGTGCAGTGAGCAAGTGAGGCTTCGGGCTAAGGCAGCTTCATTTTAAAGTCCATAGCTGGAGGTGTTTGTAGGTCAGAAATAAGGTGTGAGGGTGTGGATCAGGGGAGTCCTGGGGGGGGGGGGGGGGGGGGCTGCACCTGGGGCTGCACCAGTGCAGTGTAGAGTGGGACAATCACCTTTCTCGACCAGCTAGCAATGCTGTGCTTGATGCACTCCAGGACATGGTTGGCCCTTTTGGCTGTCAGGGCACACTGTTGACTCATATTCAACTTGCCACCAACCCAGCCCCCCACATCTCTTTCCGTGGGGGAGCTCTCCAGCCTCTCATCCCCCAGTTTGTATGTATAGCCGGATAACCCCATCCCAGGTGGAGAATCTGGCACTTGCTCTTGTTGAATTTCCTGTGGTTGGTGATTGCCCAGCTCTCTAGTCCATCCAGATCTCCCTGTAAGGCCTCTTTACTGTTGAAGGAGTCCACAGTTCCTCCTAATTTAGTATCATTGCTTACTTACTTCATGTACATTCAATTCCTGTGTCCAGATCATTTATAAAAATGTTAAAGACCACTGGCCCTAAAATCAAGCCCTGGGGAACCCCACTGGTGATGGACCACCAGCCAGATGCAACCCCATTTGCTGTAACTCTTTGAGCCAGACCTGTCAGCCAGTTGTTCGCCCAAAGTATTATGGACTTGTCTAGCTAAATTTTGTCCAGGAGGATGCTGTGAGAGACAGTATCAAAAGCTTTGCTAAAATCCAAAAAAMCCACATCTGCTGGCTTTCCTCGGTCAACCAGATGGGTGACTGTAACTTTCTGTGGCCATGGTATCAAAGGGAATCCAATACCGATTCACCCACCTGTGTGGGATCCTTACCATGTGACAAATAGTAGGGAATTTTCACAGTATCTTTTTCACACTGTGTCTCTTCAACTCTTCTGAATAATGTATGTAAAATGAGCCTTGGGGGCATGGCAAAAGGCCACTTCTGTGCTGCTCAGAATGGCAGGCTGATAGCCTCAAATGATGGCTTTTATGAGATTTGTCTTTATGACAGATACTTAGAGTAACCAGGTGAAACCAGAACAGCACTGAAGATCAAGGGATGAGAATAGATAAAGACCAAATCAAAATCAAAGGTCTTTGCATTCACTACTGTTATCTGATGACTTGTCCTGCTCTCTAACTTAGCTTACTGGACCTCTCATACTGGACTGGCTGCTCATTCCCAAAAGAAGTCTTGGCATAAAGTGTGAAGTGAAAGAACTCAACAATTAAGCTACAGATTAGAACTAAGTATGAACAGTCCCTATCTATCTTTTTTTCCTTTTAGTTGTTGCAAAAAGTACCAAAAAAAAGCATATTACACTCCAAGTTTCGTGAATCTAGGATAAGCTAGCAAAACTCTTGTCTTCGGGGACAGACCACTAATGGCAGTGCAGTGCATTAAAATTCCTCTCTGTTCATTATCATTAAAATCTGTTTTTATAGCCATGCTTTATCTAACCTTATGTGCCCAATAGGATGCTAATTAATTTTGACTAAAATTCTCAGTTAATTAGTATGAAGTGCAATTACATCTGTTATGTCATCCAGGTTTCTGTTCTCCTCAGAAAATGTTTAATGACTATCATTTGCAGTCTGCTCTTTAAATGAATATTATTCAGGTAATTTTTTAAAATGGAGTGAAATGCAAATTTTAAATTCCCTGCAGTTTTATGGATGAAACAGGCCTTTGTTTTTCCATAATTATTAATACATTAAGACCCAGAATATGATATTTGCAGAATGATCAGTTGGAATTCTGTTCTTTTTATAATATGGGCTAAATTATTCCTATTTTTTTTTCTTTCTTTTTCTTCCTGCAGAGGACTTCATCTACATTGACTATATGATTCAATCCAGAGATATGACCTCATCTGCAGATTGCACTGAATATGGTGAGTGAAAAAATCTGCCTCCTGACATCCATTTTCTGATATGCTGTAAAGTTTTGAATCAGGTCACTCCATCTACATCTCCCTTTACTACTTTTCAGTGCTCTTCCTTGTAGAAATACAAGCTCTTTTAAGAAGGTCTTACTTTTGTGCACAGCACCTCATATCCATGAGCAACTTTAAAAGAAAAATATTTGACATATACTTAGATTAAACTGGAGCCAGAGTGACTGTTAGCATGATACGATCTGTGACTAATCTCTAAAGAGTAGGAATTTTGCATCATCATGCTGCAGGATTTTTAACATTATGTGGGTAGCAGTAGGACTGARGACAAACTGTGGTCAATTCTGACAACTGTGGCAGACAGTAACTAGTAAAAATTTTTGTTTTAATGCTTAGCAGATAATTTTATTAAAATATCGTCTGCATCATCTACAAGCGGCTGGCAGAAGTCTCGCAATCKCTAGCCCATGTCCTCGTGGGGGACTTCAACTTACCTAACGTCTGCTGGAAATACAGCAGAGAGGAAACAGTCGAGGAGGTTCCTGGAGTGTGTGGAAGATAACTTCCTGATGCAGCTGGTGAGTGAGCCTACCAGGGGAGGCGCCTGCTGTTTACCAACAGAGAAGGACTGGTGGGAGATGTGGTGGTCAGAGGCCGTCTTGGGCTTAGTGACCATGAAATGATAGAGTTCTYGATTCTCGGTGAAGTAAGGAGAGCAGACAGCAAAACCACTACCATGGACTTCCAGAGGGTGGACTTTGGCCTGTTCAGGACGCTGGTTGAGAGAGTCCCTTGGGAGGCAGTCCTGAAGGGCAGAGGGGCCCAGGAAGGCTGGATGTTCTTCAAGGAGGAAGTCTTAAAGATGCAGGAGCAGGCTGTCCCCATGTGCTGCAAGAAGAGCTGGCAGGGAAGACGACTGGCCTGGCTGAACAGAGAGCTTTTGCTGGGACTCAGGGAAAAGAGAGTCTATCGCTGTTTGAAGAAGGGGCAGGCAAATCAGGAGAGTACAGGGATCTCATTAGGTCATGGAGAGAGAAAATCAGAATGGCAAAAGCCCAGCTAGAACTCAACCTGGCCACTGTCGTAAGAGACAGAAAAAAAGTTTTTACTAATCTATTTACGACAAAAAGAGAGCCAAGGAGAATCTCCATCCCCTACTGGATGCCAGGGGAACATTGCCACCAAGGATGAGGAAAAGGATGAGGTGCTTAATGCCGTCTTTGCCTCAGTCTTTAATAGTTAGACTGGTCATCCTCAGGGTATTCAGCTCCCTGAGCTGGAAGACAGGGACAGAGAGCAGAATACACCTCCCATTATCCAAGAGGAAGAGATTAACGACCTGCTATGCCACCTGGACACTCACAAGTGTGTGGGGCCAGATGGGATCCACCCGAGAGTACTGAGGGAACTAATGGAGGAGCTTGCCAAGCCAATCTCCATCATTTATCACTGGTCCTGGTCAACAGGGGAGGTCCCAGATGACTGGAGGCTTGCCAATGTGACACTCATCTACAAGAAGGGCTGGAAGGAAGATCTGGGGAACTACAGGTCTGTCAGCCTGACCTTAGTAGCAGGGAAGATTATGGAGCGGTTCATCTTGAGGGTGCTCACAAGGCAGGTGCAGCACAACCAGGGAATCGGGCCCAGCCAGCATGGGTTCATGAAGGGCAGGTCCTGCTTGACCAACATGATCTCCTTCTATGACCAGGTGACCCACTTAGTGGATGAGGGGAAGGCTGTGGATGTGGTCTACCTGGACTTYAGTAAAGCCTTTGACACTGTCTTCCACAGCATTCTCCTAGAGAAGCTGGAGGAGGCTCATGGCTTAGACGGGTGTACTCTTTGCTGGGTAAAAAACTGGCTGGACGGCCAAGCCCAGAGAGTTGTGGTGAACGGAGTTAAATCCAGTTGGAGGCCAGTCACGAGCGGTGTTCCCCAGGGTTCAGTTTTGGGGCTGGTCTTGTTTAATACCTTTATCAATGATCTGGACGAGGGGGTTGGGTGCTCCCTCAGTAAGTTCGCAGACGACACCAAGTTGGACGGGAGTGTTGATCTGCCTGAGGGTAGGAAGGCTCTGCAGAGGGATCTGGACAGGCTGGATCGATGGGCYGAGGCCAATTGTATAAGGTTCAACAAGGCCAAGTGCCGGGTCCTGCACTTGGGTCACAACAACCCCAGGCAACACTACAGGCTTGGGGAAGAGTGGCTGGAAAGCTGCCCGGTGGAAAAGGACCTGGGTGTGCTGGTTGACAGCCGGCTGAACATGAGCCGGCAGTGTGCCCAGGTGGCCAAGAAGGCCAACGGCATCCTGGCCTGTATCAGGAATAGTGTGGCCAGCAGGAGTAGGGAGGTGATGGTGCCCCTGTACTCGGCACTGGTGAGGCCGCACCTCGAATCCTGTGTTCAGTTTTGGGCCCCTCACTACAAGAAGGACATTGAGGTGCTGGAGCGTGTCCAGAGAAGGGCAGCGAAGCTGRTGAAGGGYCTGGAGCACAAGTCTGATGAGGAGYGGCTGAGGAAGCTGGGGTTGTTTAGYCTGGAGAAGAGGAGGCTGAGGGGAGACCTTGTCGCTCTCTACAACTACCTGAAAGGAGGTTGTAGAGAGGCGGGTGTTGGTCTCTTCTCCCATGTAACTAGCGATAGGACGAGAGGAAATGGCCTCAAGTTGTGCCAGGGTAGGTTTAGATTGGACATTAGGAAAAATTTCTTCACCGAAAGGGTTGTCAAGCACTGGAACAGGCTGCCCAGGGAAGTGGTGGAGTCACCATCCCTGGAGGTGTTCAAAAAACGTGTGGATGTGGCGCTTCGGGACATGGTTTAGTGGGCACGGTGGTGTTGGGTCAACGGTTGGACTTGATGATCTTAGAGGTCTTTTCCAACCTTAATGATTCTATGATTCTATTCTATTCTGTATTTTTTCTCCCTGTTGAAGGAGAACACCTTCCTGTTGAGGCAAAAGGAGAATAGCAATGAGAACAGGATATGGCAACCAGGTTACTGAGGAAAGGAAGAGCTTGAAGCACATCAGGTGAAGTCAGTTTGGATTTAGTTGAGATATTTCAAGGCCTACTTTTTTAAATGATTTTTTTTTTTTTTAATTTGAATGTACAGAACCCTTTTTTTTTGTTTTATTTTCATAACATTTCTACATGGGCAGAGTTTTGCAAAGCAGGTCAGAAGAGGGACACCATATTTTCCTGCCATTGTTTTTCAATAAATGTACAGGCTGGAGAGCAGGAGACATTCTGACATGTACCGGGGGTGCCTGAAATGAAGTTAATGTGGGGGTTTTGTTATTGCTCTTTTAACAAACAACTAAATCTGCTGTATGATATGTGCTGTATTAAAAGGAGAAGTTGCGCTTAAAGAAAAAGAAAAAGAGTTTAGCTGGAAGCAGTGCTATGGCAGGAAACACTGAGAAATTTCTGGCCAAATTTGTCCAAATTCCTGCTGCAGCATCTTTTGTCCTGCCTCATATTCCCTGAGCTGTCTGTCCTTGTCGTGGCTCTCTGCATCCCTTGCAAGTCACACAGCACCAGMAGCAGTTTTCAGAGACAGTGTTGTAGGAGTGGGAGAAATAACTGTTATGACCATGATCAGGTGCAGTGTCTAAGAAGTAAGAGATATCCTGCCCTCTAATGCCACCAATTCTGACCTTAACCATCAATGTAGCTGCTGCTGATGTCTGGTGATGAAGCTCCACCAGAAAAAAGTGTAAGGAATGCTAACGCAAAATCAGTAATCTGCAATAATAGCTGTTAACTCTGCTTAAAGCAAATTTAGATAGGCTAAAAGGAGAATCTACCTAGACTAGTGCCAAAGTCACCATTAACACCAGGACAGCTGTCACAATGGGTAATTTAAAGAGAAACACTAATGTCGCCAAAGTCCTGTTTCCAGGGGACATCCAGCCCTTCCTTGTTACTTGTTCACATAATATCAGCATATAGCTTTGTTGTGAAGATTTCCTCTCTCCCTCAAGATCACTAGGAATTAAGTTGCTTCTATGAGCATGTGGCATCTGCAGCTCGTCTACATGGTATTCTGCGTTCTCCAAAGTGCACCAGAAACATTCCAGTCGGTGTTGTTTTCCTTTGAACTCTGGTTCTGGGCTGTTTATGAATTGCAAGCTTATTTAATAAATCAATCCACTTGGATGCCAGGCCAAAATCCTAAAAACAAAAGGGTAAAAATTAATTTTAAAAGGATTTTTTTTAGGCTTTTATGTATAATTATGAATAATCCCTATACCTGGAAGATGAATCTTCACTAGAAAATTTTTTGCAGTACACTGATTAAATATTTGAGCCTAAGGTTTTGATATTCATTACTCCTTTGAAAAATTTTATTGCTGTTGAGTTTGAGAAGGTTTTTTTGAAATGATGCAAACAACTTGCAAGTAACCTGAGGTTTATTATGTCACTTGGTCTTATTTCCTCTTTTTGAAACTGAAATATAAAGCTTTTCTAAGCTCAAACTCTGTTGCCAAATATCACAAAATGAGAAGCACTCTTAGGCAGGTAACAACATGGGAATACACATATGGAATATGACTGTTCCAGTGGTACTGGCAGAGTAGCAGTTATGTGCCTGTGGGGTCAGGCATGGCCCTGTTCAGATGGCACAGCAAGCAAGGATCGTGATGTTTGCACACATCCTCTCTGCTTTCTATAGCATACTGACAGCCATCTATTCTGCATAAAGCCTGAAAGTCAGGATTACGTGAGTGTGTTACACCCAAGGGGAACAAAGGTGGACAGAAACTGGGCAAAATCAAGTGTGAGTACCCTCTGTACAACACGGACCAAGCACTCTTAACAACTTTGCTGTATACTACTGTGCACTGGGGCAGCTCCCAGGCAAAAATGTTTGGATTTTTCTTTAGCAAAGAGTTTTTGCCCATCAGATTTTTTTTCCCCATTTGGTTCCATTCCTCATATCCCCAACAGTGAGAGAAGTTTCAGACCACCACAGACTATTTTTTTTTTATTACTGCTCACATGCAGTGTTGATTAAGCATGCAGTGTCTGCCAAGAAAGTGCAAAGGCTGTGCAGAAACAAGGCAGTGCTGCATTTAAGGTTTTTCCTTTCCTTCATTTTTTCCTTCAGAAAAACAATTTTGTAATTTCGAAGAGATATTCCTTAGAGCAAATACTTTTGCCCAATGGTAGTATGTGATGTGGAGAGGACACTTTCCAACTGCAATATTTACAAAGCTTTTATTGTGTAACCTTAATTACAGGTTAAGTGCGTTTTTAGTTCCTAAGATGGGTAATAAATATAATGCAATCAAAGTGCTCTTTGCAGTGGTTGTTTTCCATTAGTGAAAAATGCTACATTTCCATTAATTATGAATAGCAATAATAATACAGAAGCCCAATAATACATGTAATTTAGAAAGCTCTTTTAGGTAAGTGTAGTGCCTGTTTTCTGTTGTTGCTTTAACGTAGAATGTCTCTGGTATGGCTGTTAAAAAATAATCCAATTCACTTTTGTAAATCAGAATGTGACATTTGTGAGTGTTTTACTGCTTGATGAAAGCAGAAGGTAATGACCGTTGTACTCACTAACATGAATCATGGTGCTGTTTGTTTCCAGTTACCAGAAGGAATCTGTAGGAATGCAGGTATTTTGGCATAAATCAGAGAAGATACATGATTACTTTACTTTACGCTGAGAGAGAAACTCATCCCCTCCCAGCAAGAGTGATGCTCTCAGCGGTACCTACAGGTCGTGTAGCCCGGATCCCACTGTTGCAAACATTCCTGCATGTCTTTCCCTTGCTTGCATCTGCTCATCTCTGTCTTGGGCAGCCACAAGCGCTCAGAGGCTTTAAGGCAGATCTGGACTCTGGCCACCTTGCCGTGGGGTGGCAGCAGGTCAAATGTCACCTCCCCATGCTGCCTGCACCCTATTCACTGGGGGCAGGCTGCACCCCACGGCCCCCCAGTGCCCCATGGTCCCCTCCGTTGCTGCATGCCATCCCCTTCTAGGCAGTCCTCGCAGCACACCCCTCTGCCCCCTCCAAGCACGCGTCCCAGCACATCCCCCCAGCTTGGCAAGTTGTTGCACATGAAGAAGAGGAGCAGTTTAGCGGTACAAAGGTTCTCTACCCCAGGCAGTCCCTGCCAGGACCTTCTCTGCTCCCTGCCTCACCAGCCTGGCTGACTCTACCAGACCTGGGACAGTGTAAAAGGCCACAGGTTAAAACCTACACATATAATAAGTGTTTTCAGAGAGAAAGGGAAAAATCGGGTGTTGGTATCCCATGAGTTAATTTTGAAGCTAGCCCAAGAGCAGTGCTCCTGTAGGCAGGGCTGGGAACCCAGCTGCAGGAGGCTGAGCACGTTCAGAGGTGTGCAAATCGCTTGGCCCGGTGGTGAAGTGACACACCATAAGTGGGGGCCTCTCCCTCCGAAGCTGCCATGGAGGGGTGATCACCTGCTCACCTGCAGCAGCCCTGCTCTGGGTTTTGCAGAGTCAGCTGGTGGCTGTGTCACTGCCTCACTGCGCCTCCTCTCTTCTGCTTCAGCTTCTTACAGCCAAGCTGGACCAGGAGCTATCACATTACCTGCAGTGCTTTTCCCCCTATTCTGCCTTGGAAAGTGGTCACAACTCAGACCAGAAAGTCCTCAGGATCTAGGGGGGCTTATGTAAAAGAGACCTGGCCACTCCTGGCCCCCGGGTGGAGCGCGTGTGGCTYGGGCACATGGGAGAGCTGGTAGGACGCAAGACCTGTCCTGTCCTCAGGTGTGCCTGTGAAGATATGAAAACCCACCGTTCATGCACAGGAACTGGATATACAATACCATAGTGTCTTCAGGTGCTTCTGCTGCAGCCGTTGGAACGCAAGGCCACAATTTGTGGCAGTTCATCTCCATATCCATACTTACACTTCTGCAGCCCGTGTCCAGGAGCATCACTGTGACAGAAGCTCCTGGTAGCCTAGTCAGTGAACTGCAGCCGATATTTCCTGGTGATGAGGCAGAAGTCTGGGTTTGGAGCTGGTGGCCTGACCATCGCAGGAGGAGGGGACGACATGAGCAAGAGGAGGAGGGAAGAACAAGGCTATTTGCTGTGTGTTTCTGTTGATGACGGCACTCTCCTGCTGCCTGTCTCCTCCTCGCCCTGGCATACCTTTCTCAGAGGTGTCTTCATTTAGATCAAACAGACATAGGCTGGTCAGTGATTTCRTGGGGGAATTTATAACGAATAGGGCACAGTTACATCCTTTATGCCAAAGGGCATAAAGGAATTTGCACAATAATAAGAAACCACAGTGTGAAGCCTTGCATGAAATTTGATTTCCCTGTGTTTACATTTCTTTTGTGTTTAAGTGCTTTGGGTTTTAGTGTCATGGATATATGCGGTGTACTTCAGGAGTTGTCCGAAGTGTTCATTGTGGCCTAATTGTCCTTGCTCTGAAATCAGAGAGATCAGGTTAGCATTCAATTTCTGATTAGCCACACGTTCAAATAGTTTTCTCTTCTGGAAAATTAGTTCCCATATTTATGAAGTTCTGTCTGAGAGTTCAGTAGCTTTGCAGCTCATTAGTGTAACTATAATCAGTTGAATAACACTGATAAAATTGTTTGAATATAATAGAAGTATTTTAAAATAATAAACCTCAGATTTTCAAAGTATATCTGCAGTAAACTTCTTCACGGAATCTCAGACAGTGAGAGACTGTTCCAGAAACCACGATGTTAGTAACACGCTGAACTGTAAATATGTTTATCTTTTTCCCTTTGGTTTGATACATAGGATATGTTGACCAAAACATTGTGAATGAAGGAGCAAAATATTGTATTTATTATGGGTGGTGGCACTTGCCACTCCAGTATTATGGCTCACATGATGCTTCCCTTGTCTCAGGATGAATCTGTCATTGGTAGCTCCAAGCCTTCAGATTTCCTCTGCCAGTTTTTTATTTCCTCCATAGTCAGAACCTCTTTTCTCTTTATTGCCACATGCTTTCCCTCTGGAGGAAAGCAGACTAATATACTTTGGCTGCCAGGACAGGGGAGTTGACTATGGGTGTAGGGGAACTTCACCTTCTGTGGGTTTTAGCAGTACTTTCATTAACTTTGATGTACGTCCAGAAATGGACTTTCAGCCAGAAAACACTAAAAAAGCCCCAAACAAACAAAAACCGCTCCACAAAACCAAACTCCCAACATGGGAAAGGGATTGGTGAAGTGCTAGAAAATTGATGTGGTAAACAAGCAAAGGAAGGTGCTTGGTGAGGAAGAGTTGCAGACCATTTTGTACCACAGAAGCTCCTTTATACGTAAACCACTCAGGAGATACTCTGGCAGCAGTGAGCTGTAGGAAAGGGCCAGGTGGAGTGGACAGACTCTTGTAGGAGCTACTAGAAACTGTTTTTCCTTAAGGCATCTTTGTTACTTGTAGTGGATTTTCCCGTCAGCAAATAATGGTGCAGAGAACGGGATGGATTTCTGCTGGGCAGATGTCCCACCTGAGCCAGGACAGCTGTACCTCCAAGGGGAGGGAATGCTGCAGAGCAGTGTGGAGGGACAGCATCCCATTAGCTCTGTTCAGATTAATGGGTTTCTTCCCTGACTTCTGGGAGAATGGTGGCCCCTGATCCTGCCTCTCTCCTCATGGCAGTGAATCATGCTGAAAAGATATGTCAGATTCAAATGATGATTCCTGAGCTCCAGTTTCTTTCCATGTGGAAATTCATTCGTTCAGATAGGATACCTGGTTTCTCATATGAGAGATAAGTGCTTCCTTAACCTATGTGTCTGTAAAATATGCTCAGTCTGTTGTGATCAGCATTTAAAGAAGCACAGCACTAAATGAAATAGCCTGAAAAAAGACTTAGCTGCAATTTAATGACATTAGTTTTTCAGAAACAAACAAAAAAGTCCCACTCCTGTTGCAGTGTGGCTTAACATGTATCGAAAAGCACAAGATTACCATGGCAAATAYAGGACTAGATGCTGCCCACTTCCACAGTAAGTTATTTCTTATTCATTTCACAGTTTTAGTTAATTCATAAGGGGGAATTTAGTAATTCTGTTCATAGTATACCAAATATGATGTCAGGTGGCAAAATCTAACCCCTGGAACAATTACTTTTAACTAGTAGAGGAATTATTTCTATTATATATTTCTGAAAGGATTTGTTTGAAGTTGTTCTTGACTATAATTTTCAGCATTGCTCTGTAGTTCCCATTCATCAGCAAATAAAGGCAGCAGGAATATGGGGGTAGAGTTTGTCCTGGAAAACATGAGAAGCAAGAATTAGAAAATCAATGCTTTTCAATTTGAAAACTTCAGTTTTCACCTGTGCCTTCAGGGCATTCTTTTTTTTTTTTCCTCATTTCTTTAGAATTTGAAAAAAAGGGACGCATGTAGGATGGATTGATTAGGTTCCAGGCCAAGAGGCCTCTATGTGCCAGTAATTGGAGCACTGGGAAATTAACTTCTGCAGTTAAAAGTTACTCTCAAATTTATGGAGTAATAATTGGGATTAAAGCTCTTCCAAAATTCTGGTAGTCTGGGCTCATCTTCCAGACAGCATCAGAATAATAGCCTGGGATCTGGGACAAGGGAAGACGGGAAATTCTGTAGAAATGGTTTCTTAGGACTTCATGGTGAAAGACCAGAACATATGACCACATAGGGGATTTTTTTTCCTTTTACTCTTCATTTAGTCATACCATTCTACTCATTTTAGAAGCTTTTATTCTTTCTCTCATGGCCCGTAGAGCCTGTAATATTCAGGGTGTGTGTCAACTGCTTTTGCTTCTGTTTGACAAGCTGTGCTCCTGGATTTCATCTGGTCTTGTTTCCAGCAGGTACTAATTCATTATCAGAGGGAGGAGTAAGACCTTTTGCAAAGAAGTCTATGTCAGGGTGCAAGCAAGTTACAAGAAAGGATCCAAAAAGAAAGGGAACTTTCCTGGGCCCTACAGCAGCACCACGGTCAACCTTGCCAATGTAGCTGATCCCTCCTAATTCTCCAGTGTTTGGAATTAGGTCAAGTAAGCAAGTGGGTATGCTGTGGTGTCACTGCTAATATTTTATTTCCACTTTTCATTTACACTGTGTGAATGTCTACATGCGAAATGGGAGAATCGGGTCTCTAAATGAAGACTGTGACATGGTTAGGACCAGTTCCAAAAGGACCTCTCAACCTAATACCTTAAAATTTAGGGGTTTCCTTGGTTGAGGCTTTTTATCACTCAAAATAAAGCAACTGAATTGTGTAACAAATTCATCAAGAACTGTTTACTGTGTTTTCTACTTTCATCATGTTTACCCTAGTAATGATTACTTCTGCTTGGTTAGAAATCTTTGTCCAGGGAAGAATAGCAGGGAAATTGCAGGTCGTGAGCAAACTAGATAAGGGCAGTCCGGTATGGGAAATATCCATAGCCTCTTCTAAAGCAGTCATAAATGTATTGGCTGTATCCATGCTTGTTCATTACCAGCTCCCCCCCCGTCTCACTACTGAAAAAATACTCAAAATATGTGGCTGGCCCTTGGAGACATCCCCTTAAAAAAAAAAAAAATTCTATTTTTAAGAAAAGCATGTCTTTGTTGTTTAAAGGAATTGTCATCCTCTTAGGAGAGCCTTAATCTATTCCATGAATTATCCACTTATCAAAAGTACTTCAGCTTTTATAGTATTTCAAACAGATTGTGAGGCACTAGGGAGGAAGCCTGTTGTAAACAAAATCTCATGGCTGATTTTTAAAAAGACTATTTTATAGCATATCCCTTAGTGCTACCTCTTTGTAAGATTATTATCTTTCATTTCTCTTGCTCATATGAAATGTTAACACTTTACCAAATATTTTTTTCTTTTTTTTCTCTTTGAATGTTTTCACTGGAAGACTGCAGGCATCAGGGCAGCAAGTTGGAGCAAAATTAATCTGAAATCCATCACTCAGATTCATGCTRGACTTTGAGGACTTGAATAAAATAAACTCATATTTGTATACACTCCTTGGTTTTGGAAATGAAGTTGATATTGCAGCCATGGGAGGTTACTGCTGGTATAAATAACCTACCAGGAAAAAGGCTTCTGTCTAATAGAATAAGGAAAGGTGTTGCCTTTCCTTTTATTGCAGATACCAGGGTGTGATTTAGGATGAGAGGGTGCTGCTGCTGACCTATCTGCCTTCYTCTTCTCTGACTTTGGCAGGTCATTTAGTTTCTTTTACTTTGCTTGAGTAGAATTGTATGAAGTTAAGCTCTCTGCTGTTTGTAAGGTGCTGTCATTTTTTAATACTGAAATCTAAGTCAAAGTCAGCTAAATAAATGTTGACTCTGAAGGTCTGGAGGTAATTTCAGAGGTAGCATTCCTTTTACACTGGTGACAAATTTAGGCTTTGCCTTTTTGCCTTTTATGCCTGTTAGGGTTGATATGGAGTGGATCATTTTAACACTGAGACTGGATAACTCACTATTAATTACTACAGATTTACAAATGGCATTTCATGATTTTGGAACTCATTGAACCTGTTAGAAAACTGTTGGCATTTCTGTTACCAACACCAACTTTAGCTTCACCATCTCAGTAATTTCTAATTTTCTAACACTGAACTTTCACAGGCAAGCATGTTTTTATTTGGAATGATTACTTTGGATGATTCAAAAAATGATCAATATTAAGTAAGTTAATTTTTACATCTGGGAAAGAACTCAATTGGCTGTTGTAGTAAGTTGCAACATATTTTGCCAGCTGTAGCTAAATGGAAAATACATTCACCGTATTATTTGAAAAAGGGTAAATTAATCCAGATCCCTTTTTGTTGTTTCAGACAAGAAATATTTATGATGACATTTTACATGCTTGTCAGATAACTGTTGGAACCAAGAAACTTCTAATGTGTTTTCAATTCACATCATTCTTGTATCTCTCACTGTGGATATATGTGTATTTGTCCATCTATAAGTTATCAGTTACTACAGTAAATGTTTAATCTCACAAGCCTGTGAACACTAGAACAGCTGCCGCAGGACATGCCATGCTTGAGGATAGATTTTACATTCTCTTGCCTCGCTCAGTTGTGAGGGATGCAGAACACCTCCGCAGCGTTCGTTCACATTGCTGCCTCACTACAGACAGTGCCGATCAAGAAGAAGGTGCCTTCCCTTCCCCCAGCCTCCCAAGATGCTAAGGGCTTTGCTGCAGATGTTTTTTGTGTATGCATATAAAGCCACGGTTTTTGACAGTGAATCTTGATTTGCACCAGTAACAATGTGCACAGCATTTTTCTGCAATGAATCGTCTTACCTGGTAGGTAAGCTGTGGAGACAGAACAAGCCTGTTAGGTTACTGTGAGTTTCTATGGGATAGCATTATCTCATGCAAATGGCTACCTGGCTTTCGGGTCTTAATCCCATTCTACTATCGTAGAATGAAGGCATGAAGAAGCTCCAGAGTGAGCATCTTTATTTGTTTTCCTTTCATTCTCTTTCAGTATTAATCTACATTTAGTATTTTATTCTTTTACAATTTCCTCTGTAAAGTTTAATTAATTCAACTTTTAGCTATATATGAAAGTGTTAGTTAACACAAGGGACTTCTTTCAAAGCTCCAGGGTAAAATTTACCCAATACTCCCAGCAACAGTCAGACAGGCTGCTGTTGTGGAGACAGATCCATCTCTGGGTGGGATGACTGTAGTTTCATCTTTGGATATGTTCCACTTGGATTTTCTGATTCTAAAGATAGTAGGCAAACTAGTGCCAGAAGCACGTAGATGAGTGATGGTTTGGCTCTTGTACAAGAAGTCCTCTGAATATTGGTAACTGCTTTGTTTTCAGTTTCCATGTTCTGCAATAGATTAGTTAGAAGAAGAGGGTAAGACTATTTGGAGCTTATCTAAAAATTCTCTGTAACGCTGTACTGCTTATTCTGCTTTCTGATTATGAAATAGAAAAGGCAGCAGCCCTACTGGGGCTTAAATTTTTAGTGACGAAAAACAATTACATCCCTGAAACTGATCTGTTATATATTTGCTAATACCTTGTCAAAAAATGAAAATAAACCCAACATACRTACAGGGCTGGCACCTGCATGCTTTCTCTCAGGGGATATCTAAGCAAGGTTTGAAACTGTTGACACAGAGCTTAGTTCATTGCCATCAAGGGAATTACAGTGGGCAATTACATTCTTGAATAATTGCAACCTTCAACATAAAAAGCTAAAAAGCATATTTGAGGTATTTGCACATTAATCTTGACGACTTCTGTGCTATTTTTTCTAGGCCCATGACTTCTTGTACAAAATAGGCAGACGCTCATCAGTAGATGAGCCTTTCTTACTTGTTTTTAGTTCTTTAACTTCATTTAATTTAATTTAATAAGTGCTGAACTGTACTTTGGAGTTGCCTACCACTCCCTTTTTTTTCCCTCATCTCTGACTTAATTTTGTGAGCCATATGAAAAAAAAAAACCCTGGATTGTTGCCTTACTGAGCTTATTTACCAGGTATTCAGACAAGATAGCTCTGAAAGTATCTTTTTGGTATTTGAAGTAATTTCATGGTGATAGTGATGTCATGTTGTTTACTCTATAGTATAGAAGGACATTATCTGCAAACATCCCTTTGCAAAAGTCCTCCAGATGGAGGAAGGACTTGCACAGAATAAAAAAAATCTTCTCCTTTCTTTTCTAAGGCCAGAGTAAAGGCTAGACTGTGGTTTTCATGGGCTGCAGGCCCTTTAAAGCCATAAATCACAGTTTAGATCTCTGGGCATTGCAATAAAAATCGGTGGACTTCTTAGGCAAGCCTCCATAMGTAAAATATGCTTTTGACATGGAAAGTGGTAGAGTGCAACTCAGCGTTAAGGCAAAATGATGAATGGAGCTTACTGCCAATGATATTATAACTTTGATGGAGAGTATAACTGTATCAACAAGGACTATTTGTGTCCTGCAAGGTAAGCTATGAAAAGCAAGAACATCTCAGCACTAACTGTAATTTTCTTGGCTTTTGGTAATTGAGAGCAGGCTCCACTACATTTAATATCACAATTATATTTATTTTTAAGTGGAGAAGGGTGAGGAAAGGAAAAAAAACGGTAACAAGAATTTTCCTAGTCTTCTTTTTCATGTAGCAGCCATTCTGTAGTGGTCAACATGTTGTGAATGGTGGATTAGACTAAAAGCATAGGCTATCACTTGAGCTATAGAGAGGAATTGAAAAACAAGATAGCACGATGAGGCCTTTAAAGCCTCTAAAGCCAAATTCCAGAAGGTGTGTGGGAAGGTGTAACCAGGGGAAATACTATCCCTTCTGCAGTGGGGTAAGAAAGCAGGTACAGGCAGAGCCCTTCCCTCCCTGCAGGCATCAGGGCAGAAAGTTGGAACAAAATTAATCTGAAATCCATCACTCAGCTTCATGCTGTAGCAAGCAACATCTTTCTTCCCCTGCAAGTCACTAGCCTTCTGATGTAGGAGGACTGCACAGCTCCCTGTTGCTACAGTCACCTCCTGTTGTTTTCCTACAACTGCCAAAGTTGGCCAAAGATGAATTAATAAACGTATGTAACAAACAGCAGTCCCCCTTTCCCACATCATACAAAGAATGTGCGTAGAGCTCAATATAGCAAAAATAATTTTTGGAAGCACTACCATTACTCTAAACCTAAAAAACTACTCATGTTTCTATCATACATCATTTATGATGTTCTTCCACTTTCTTTCCCTGTGTTGTTTGTATCTTCCAGCTGACCATTCTTCACACATTTTTACACATTTTTACAGTGTCAGGCAGTAGTCCCCTAACCTGTAAGAGCTGATCTTGAAGAACTGAGACCTTTCAGACTTTATTTTACTCTGGTTCCCTGTAGTCCATATGCTGTATCTGTGTAACACAAACAGGTTAGGGCTTTTGCTTTCTTTTCCTCTATCTTTTAGATATTTAATGCAAAAAACATCTGAGTTCTTTACCATTCCTCTTACTTCCCAAATTCAGGAACATAATTAATTATTCTCACTGTGGGCCTTGATAAAAATGTCACCGTACTTTATGTGATGGTGGATCCTTTTCACACAATTTCTTTTTGCATATATAACAAACATTTCACACATACAGAAGAAGTATAGTTATCTTTAACAACTCCCTAGTCAGAAACCATTTTCAGTAAGAAGTCCAAATGCGATGAACAGTTGCAAGAAAAAAATGATTCTCACTGTTAGCATCAGTCTATTTGTGCCTTCTTCAGAGATCCATACAAGTTTTCTTTAATTTTTAAGAGATGTGTTAATGTCTGTATTTTATGTCCTGGGTTTGAGTCACACTCTGTAATGAAAGTTACTATGCCTTTTCATTCTTTTGGCTAGCTGGGTGCTAGCTTTCTCCACCTTGTTCACCTCATCCACCACTTTTCATTTATGGTTATCACTGTTCCACAACAATCATGCGTTGGTATTTTATTTACGTATGTCGTATGTGTGTTCCTTGCAGCTATTCTACTGCCTTTTTATGCTCCTTACCAGGACTGAGCACACCCCTGCGAGAGCAGAGGTCCACCGGTTGCAGATTAGCAGATTGCGTCTTTAACAGCATGTCACCGAATTTGTTTTCCTATTTTGTAAAACACTAATAATCTCTAAATGCAAACTGTAAAAACGATGACAACACGTTAACCAGCAACGAAACCTTCCAGTAGCCAGAGACTTAGTAGGTGGTACAGAACCATATCTATGAACTATAGAAGAAACTCAATGCACCTAAACTCCTAAGTAATATCCTATATATTAGCAGACTGACCAGTTCTGGGCATATTTGTTGACACTGAACTTGGGCAGTGACCTTGCTTACAGCGATAAATTGTTGGAGTGACACTGATGTGCTTTTGGCTTGTGCCCTCTGAAATTCTGCAAAACAACTGCCAGGTGTGGTTCAAGAATTAGCAGTGGGAAAGGGCCACAGGGTTTGGATGCTAGTATTAGCTGGGAGCAAAGCTGTAGAGTGTAAGCAGAAGCCAATACAATTCCAGATGTATTTGCACCCTTTGGGTACAGCATAGATTGCGGTGGGAGACAGCAAGTGAAAAGTGAGCAGCGCTGCAGACTTCATTTCACTCTGYTGTTCATGAGCATCATGTGAAGGTAGCTGCAGGAAGTCACAGCATTTAAAAATAAATTAATAAGTAAACCAAGAGCCTGAAATCACCATGTCCATACATTACATCCATCTACCTAGTGCCTCATTACTTTTTTAATGAAACAACTACTTATTTTCTAGGAAACACAAAGACCTTTAAAAACCACCATGATTTAGCTAATTAGTCCCTCAACACATCCCAGGGAGTAAACAAATTAACCAGCAGTTTCCCCGATTGAAACCTGCAATTTTTCTCTGTTTCTCTGATCACTGTAATTACCAGAGGGATTAATGCTATTGGTGCTGTCATCTGACTGCTTTAAAACACCCACATGTGGAGCACAAGGTCATTATGGCTGTTTACTTGATGCATAGATTAAACTAAATTCATTGTGACTAGCTCGAAAAACTCTTTTCTTCCTGGGTGCAGGGAGGGGTGAGGGGCGAGCAGTCACAGAGGTGAGAATTTTCTTTCCACAGACTGGTTTTGCCACATCTCTGCAGATCAGATCTTGCTCCCATTTGTATGCATTTGTATTTCTGTAAACTATGCATGGATAGGTTTTCTATCCTGAGAGCAGTATAGCCACCAGTACACTATTATGGTGAAACAATGTCAAAAAATGCCTGTGTTGTCCCACAGACTTACAACTAGCAGCTGCAAAACAGCAGCCTGTAGGACTTGAGTAGGTGTGGTGTTGTGACACGAAATAGTTTTATAAGGATATTTATGCAGTGTTCTCTTCCACAGGCTGAAGGCGGCAGAAGTGTATTTCTTCTGAAAATACAAACTAACAGGGATTCCTTTTCCTCTTCTTTCTCTTCTATGTTCCTGAATGAAATTTAATTGTTGTACTTTACATCACATTCTCTGTGACACTTTTTTTTTTTACTTCAGTTTTCCTGGATCCATTACCTCAGACTTCAGCTATTACATCACAGCTTTGTCATCTTCCAGAACCACTGCCAATTGTCAGCCCAGCATTGGACTGACCCAGCAGGGCCCTGATGCCACTGAGGTTAAATCTAAGAGAGCTTTTTTATAAAGTTTTCACTGGGAGCAATAGCAGGTCTCTGYGAAACTGATACCCACAGAACCATAAAGGGTGTTAGCTGCCCATATGACCCTCACCATGCTGGCCCCACCTCACCATGGGCAGGTCATTGAGTATAACATGTTACAGATTTTATATCTCTTCAAATGTTGCCAATACCATTCTGGACATTTGTAGAAAACCTCAAAAAAATGCTGGGTAGCCAGTAGGCTGAGTTGCAGATAAGCAACAGGCCAGCAAATATAATACATAAAACAGTTCTCTTGTGCTATACCAAAAATTTAACATAGATAGTTCTTTTTCCCAGGAGCAGGTTTCTCTGAAAAACAATTGAGGAAAGACTGTGGTCCTTATTATTGCTGGCGGTTCCCTTACTTTCCCTTTTTGTTTAATACCATTACTTGGAAAGAAATGGTTCTTGAAGTTGTTCCCATGCAATGAGTAGAACTCTGTATACACCATCTTTTGAGGTGATCTTCTTAGTTGGATGTCTCATTTAACTTCCTGTGGATCTATGCTTCTGAGCAGGCATTTTTCAGGACAAGAATGGGATGAAAGGTTTTACAATCCTTTTGTTACCCAGGACAAAGAGAAAGGGATACTCCTCCTCACAGGGACTTCAGGTGTTGCAACAGATACTCCCTTTTTCTCCCTCCCTAACCATGCAGAAGGAAAGGTCCTCAAACACCCAGGACTCTGCATGTTCTTGTACGTGTGTGTGTCTGTGACTGGGATAAATCCAGTCCACATCATTTTTCTAGTAGTGCAATATCTCTATCTGCAGCACTGGAGATAAAGATGTGTGTGGGCAGACAATTTCTCTCAAAAACAGAGGTATTTACAAGCTGTGTTGAAACTTAGGTGGCCTCATTGTAGCACTTGTAACTGAAAATAACGTTTGCATGGTTGTGTCTGCAATCACAGGACATAGATTGGTGCTTGTTCTGGAAGCTCTAACGTCATCAGAGTCTCAAGGGCTACGGCCAGAGGCCTATATGATTTACATGTTGGCTCCTGATAGACATTTGTGCACAACTGGGAAAAAAATTGAAATTGTTATACCTTTATAGTCTTGGCCAGCTGGTCATAGTCTTTTTTTTAAAGAAACTTGTATTTTCCTTCAACGGGGTTTTATTAGCCTGCAACCAGCCTGGATGATGCATGATGAATCAGAAAAGATGCAGGGGGGGAGCTGGATTTCAAGCTTTCATGCTTGAAACTGCTGACAACGAGGGGACCTAGACACCAGTTTTTCTCTTTAGTGGCTGGAGTGGTCTCCCAGTGTTGGCCTGATCCTGCTTTCCAGAGCTGCTCATTTCTCTGAAACTGACTTTTTTGTCTGTCTGTAATATTTTTATGCTTACTCCATTTGAGTAAGAATGAATCCATTTGAGAAAGAATTTAAGCATGCTTAATAACATTAAACATTCTTTACAGAAGACTTATTTATAAAAACATTAAACTTTATGGATGTTGTACGCATGCAGCTCATTTCAAAATTAGGTTAGTTATTTAAATGCCAAACTGCATCCTAGTTGACTGAGTCTTAAATTTTGGCTTAAATTACTAGATATCCATACTAGCTTTCTACTTGTACTGAACTTGTGCATGTACTTTACCAGGAAATGATCATTATAACTTATATAGAAACGTTAAATCTGCCTTTTTAAACCATAACTAAGCAAAAAAAGTTCTGGAGAGGTAAATGTAGCATGATTTGGATATATTTCCCTTATTGTACAAACTYCCATTCTGCATCAGTCACAACTGAAAATATGGCTTGGGGTGTTGTGTTTATTTTTTCCTAACAGCCTTTACAAAATTTATTTTACTTTAGTAAAGATGATAAAAATTATCCAATACACTATTCCACTATAAGAGGAATGTTTTCTGAAGAAGTTATAGTAGCTTCCTGTGACATAAAAATCCCCAGTATTGATAGATGATTTTCATTTGACAGTTGAAGAAAGCCCAGTACATTGTTCATAATAGTAAATTCTTCATTTATCTTTTGGAGTTCAAACTGCTTCAACTTTTCTTCAAATACCATGAAAATAGTCTTGTAATTTTCTACAGAAATCTATTCTGTATTTCAGCCATGAGCTATTCTAGGAAAGGCTGAGTGAGAAATAACTCCGTTCTAATAGACTGTAACAACAAGCATCTGAAGAGAAGCAGTCTTAGCAAGAGTTCAATTTTTTAGGTCCTTCTGTAGCATCAATTTGATGGTAAGGTTTTAAACAGAAGTGAAGTGCAATTATTTCTCCTTTCTCCCTTCACAATATTGGGGTTCTTCTTGAGCAGGTCAAGGAAAGAAGTATACAGCTGTTTAGACACCTTATTTTATTTCAATGGGAGCTGAAGATTACAAATTTATAGATAATTASACACCTAATTCCTGCCTACTTCTCACTTTAGAGTGGATATTCACAATGTCTTTCTGTAAGCAGCTAACCTGGATAACCTGAATCACTTTCTTGAGAATTCATTTACTATAAAAGGAGCTTGAATTAGGACCATAAGAACTAGAGGCCTTAAAACCAATTAGTGTCACTGTCCTCTTCCCTAGGTGCCTCTCCCATGACTGCTCTATTCTTCCCAGCACTAAAGTCACTATAGAATAAGGAATGTGGAAACCCATGTGGTACCATTCTGGGCATGGTCGGAAACAGGAATTCAACTTCCTAGGGATTAAAAGACATCTCTCTGTTATTTACAGTGAAGTTCTGTTTCTGAGACTGCCGAGAGCATCCCAATCCTGATACTTCTGAATGTCTAATCACCTGCCTTGCTTTTTAACCTTATCAAATCCTAAGGTATTTGTGACAACAGAGGAGCAGACATAAACCAAGCACTGCATTGAACATGACAAGAGAAGGTGCCAATACTTATTCTTCCTACACCATTCCATGTCTGGTTCCTCTTTTCTTCAAAAATTCAGTAACTAGAAGGCTCACCCGGAGTGTGGGAGTCCTACGGCCGGCTCACCCTTCAGCCTGAGGGGACGTGAGTGTTGTCTTCCTCTCCAGGGACGAGTGTATCAACAAGTTAAAGGTTGTTCTTGTGCTGATATCCCTTCCGTGTTGCATATAGCTACTAAATAGCCTGTAGTCAGAGAACAAAAATAGGAATGAACATAATTATCTTGCCTAGTGATGAGGCATTGACTCAAAACAGAGGAGACTTAATTTCCATCCTCTGCTCCAGTTTTTATTTAAACATCTTATCTAATGTCTCTTTCATTTGTATTCAATCAACTGAGAATAGCTTTTGTTGAATTCTGAGCAGCAAGACCCATGACATTTCCAAGCATGAGAAGTATGTTATGCTTCAGAACAACAGAAAATAAACAAAATATGTGATAGCCAGCTGAACATGAGCCGGCAGTGTGCCCAGGTGGCCAAGAAGGCCAACGGCATCCTGGCCTGTGTCAGGAATAGTGTGGCCAGCAGGAGTAGGGAGGTGATCGTGCCTCTGTGCTTGGCACTAGTTAGGCTGCACCTCGAATCCTGTGTTCAGTTTTGGGCCCCTCACTACAAGAAGGACATTGAGGTGCTGGAGCGTGTCCAGAGAAGGGCGACGAAGCTGGTGAAGGGTCCAGAGCACAGGTCTTATGAGGAGCGGCTGAGGGAGCTGGGGTTGTTTAGCCTGGAGAAGAGGAGGCTGAGGGGAGACCTTATCGCTCTCTACAACTACCTGAAAGGAGGTTGTAGAGAGGCGGGTGTTGGTCTCTTCTCCCAAGTAACAAGCGATAGGACGAGAGGAAATGGCCTCAAGTTGCGCCAGGGGAGGTTTAGATTGGACATTAGGAAAAATTTCTTCACCGAAAGGGTTGTCAAGCACTGGAACAGGCTGCCCAGGGAAAGTGGTGGAGTCACCATCCCTGGAGGTGTGGATGTGGCACTTTGGGACATGGTTTAGTAGGCATGGTGGTGTTGGGTTGATGGTTGGACTTGATGATCTTAGAGGTCTTTTCCAACGTTAATGATTCTATGATTCTATGATTCTATGTGGATATGAGAAGTAGATTGCACATGCCATTTAGTGCTTGTGCAAGCATAACCACGTTAGTGCCATATTCCTGCAGAGTGATTTTTCTTTAAATGTACTATTTGTAAAATAAATTTATGTAGCAGTTTGTTTTGTTATTTTTTTAGCAAAGCCCTTCTTGTGCTTACTTTCAAAAAGTTTGCGGTGTAAGGGTGGATGTTGACAGATGTGGTTTCAAAATATTATATATTTAAAGAAAAATGTTTCTATTTCTAGCACACAAGCAAAATAAACATAAAACACATCCTTTCTTATTTTCTTCCTAAGTATGAATTTCAGAATGTATCACTTTAAAAACATAATCATATTTTCTAGTAATGCAGTCTCACATCTTT
The DNA here is from genome assembly GCA_030449065.1 of Oceanodroma leucorhoa. Taxonomy (NCBI): domain Eukaryota; kingdom Metazoa; phylum Chordata; class Aves; order Procellariiformes; genus Oceanodroma; species Oceanodroma leucorhoa. The sequence continues at coordinate 1,053,984 of JASVER010000131.1, read as the reverse complement.
AAAAGGAAGAGGAAAAAGTAAAAAAGAAAAAACTTTGACAGACCAGCATATTGCCAGGTGAAGGCAAGCTGATTGTGTTGGATTGTCAAGCTGAGATGAAAGTCACACGACTATCTGTTTGTTTGGTTTTTTTTTCCAGTGAAATTCATGCCTTTCACTCTGGTTTCTGTTACCTAAGTAATATATTTCAGAATATTGGATGGTTTTAGAGGTGAAATGGTTTTGTGGTCTGAAAGTTAGGCTGAGGCTAAAGAGGGAAAAGGTTCAATTCCTGGCTCTGAGTTTCTGAGTGATCCTGGACAAATTGCTGGCCTCTAGCCCAATTACCACATTTCTTATTTACTAATGTCTCAGCTACAGGAAAAAAGAATATACAGGAGATAAAGAATATACTCCTTATTTAGTCATTTATTAATGCAAGGACTATAGAAAATGATGCAGTGTCAAGAGCAATTTTACTGAGCACTGTATGTGTGTAAAAAATGTGAGTTCTCAGATTTAAAAATTTCATAAAATTGAACTGACACTGCTTTGGGGTTGCACATGAGTTAACATTATATCTTGTTTTGTTAATGGCTTCTTTACATTTTTCTTGACCTTATTTTCCACAATTGATACTATCCTCACCTATGTTTCTAAGGAGCATAACAAATATATCTAGTTCCTCTTTTAATTTAACGACAAATAGAATGAATAATCCCTGCAGAATCCAATTATTTAAGGCTTACTCAGGGGAATTCGGCCAATGGAGGGAGCTTAAACTGAACAGGATTGATTTGAATATGCAACCTCAAGAAGCTGATGTTGGTGCTCTATACAAAATGTTGACTATTAGATATTGCAAGTGGTGGCAAAAAGGCCTTTCCCTTTCAAATGAGAGACTGTACCGTTTGGAAGGTAGTGGCTATGCATTACAAAGAAAAGCTTATATTTCTACCTACAGTGTCATAGTGTGTAAGATTTTAGTGTTGTCCTCAGGAAGAGAGACAAATAGAAGAATATGAATGTGCTTCTGAACAGCTATGTTCATCTAAGTGGCTATATTCAGCTAATTAATTGGTTCAGCTTCTGTGTTAGAAATTTAGCACCCCTAAAGGGCTTCCGCTTTGTTACTGGCTGAATCTGTTTATATGTTTTTCTGAGGGACCAGGTTAGAAAGCCTGCACTTCAGCTTATGCTAACAAAAGAAAATAACGTTGCTCAAAGGTTGGTTCTGGGGATGCTGCTGTATAGTCCATGCCAAATAACAGCTCCAGGGACAACAGCCTAATCCTAGGACTGAACCATCCAGTCCTATGAGGTCTCAGGGAGGCATTACTTCTTCTGTATAAATAAAAGCAAGTGTAAAAATTCAGTGGTATCTGTCCAGCCTCTCACATGGAAGCTGCCACCTGCTTTAGTTACAACCCTGTGCTAAATACCATTTCCATCTTCCTTTCCCAGAGGCATTCTGGTAGTCTCTAGCATGTTCTGTCTCAGCTGTCTTTGGTAAAGAATACTTTTTTTCCTTCGACCTCTTTCAAACATGAACTAATTGAAATTGATTACAGACACATAGTATCTGACTTTGACCTGTGAGAAACCAGTAAGTTTCTAGCCGAATCTAATCACAGACAGCAGGCAAAACAGGGCTATGAAGGAGGATGCTGAGCCTGCACAGGATGCCACACAGATTCAGAGGTATGCTGAAATGCAGAAAATAAAATTCTTATGGTTTATAGCTGTACGTCAGACCTAGTTTGACTTCAAAATATTCTTTCAGTGTAAAGATGGAAATTAGAGATTCAATATAAGAGTTGTCCCTTCTTTTTTTCATATGAACATGTTCTGAATGTGAGAAGCATCAAACTGTATTTCTAAGGGACCTACCTTGTTAAATAGGTTGCACATGGATACATAGTGAACATGCAACCACTCTTGAATCAAAATTTCTCTTTAATACTAGTAGATATTTCACTTATGCTAATTAGTTTTTATTTAAATGCTTGCTAACTAACATATACCTATAATATATTTTCACTAAATTTAACATGGTCTTTACACCACCTCTATAAAAGTTAGTAACTTAAAAAAAAAAAAATAGAGCTTTCGGTATCTCCAAAATCTAAAGCACTTTTTACAGTTAAGTCGTAAATGTCTCTAAATTTTAATTAAATTTTACTAATTCAATTTATTAGAATTTCATTAAAATTTAATTCTTAAAGTATAGAACACTTATAGCACCTTTAATTATTTTAATTGCACTTCATTGTTGATGGCGTTGTTTAGGGCTCCTTCAACAGAAATATTCGGCTTCTTCCTTGCTATGCGCTAAGAAGTGACTGGATGCAAACTTCTGCTTCCCATAGGTGCCTCAATGACTGGTGAACTGCATACAGGAACATCTGATATAAAAATAATTTAAGAGTAAATAATTGTATTTCATAACCTGCTTAGTCAAAAAAAAAAAAAAAAGGCGTATTTGATGATTAAGGGCATGTCTATGCTGCTACTGAAGCTATGACTGTAACAGACAGGTTACATGTTAGATTTAACCTAACTAGGTTGGGCAGCATAGTGGTGAAAGGCTTCACAGCTCTGGATTCACCATGGCTAAGCAACCCTGAAACAGACCCTGGGTACGTGTACGGTTAGCTAGCTTATGCTGAGTCCTGTGCATCATGTCTTCACTGCTACTGTTTGCCCAGAGCACATACGTTAAATAGCCATGGGAAAAAAACAAGGATATTCTCACTGTACTTTCCATTTCAGAGTTTGGACATAACCTAACCTTGTGCTTGAAAAGTCCTTCCAAACATGAAAAAATGTGGACATGTTCTTTTGGAGAAATTTATTTTAAACTTAAAATTCTGCATGTAACTTTTTCCATTTAAGTCAGTTCCTTTCTTCATGCAACATTCACACTTGCTATGACAAATCTTTTTTTTCCAGTTTTTCTGGAATCAATCCTTCCCTTCCTACTTCTTTCCATAAGCTTTCTCCTATAGAGTTCGTGGCTTCTTTCAGTATCCCCTGTGAAAGAAAATTGATTCCAAAGGGTGATAGAAAAGCTGAGTCTGAAGAATATTGGCGCTTGATCTGAGAAGCTTCAGTGGATTTATTCTTCAACCAACTCCTGCTGAAATATAAAGGTTTTGTGAAAGGACAATGCTGCAGTGTTACCATAATAGTACCTGAGGAGGAAGTGGAAAAACCCCAACAGTGTGAAACAATGTCAAATCAAGTTTTATCAAAATGAAATATGCTAGCTGACACAGTTACATTTTTGCAGAATTTTTCCTTTGAATAAGTTTGAAATGCTTGTTTCTATTCCAAATGATACTGGGTTTCAAAGTCTCTGTATTTTCCATATGGTCCTCAGCACTATCAAATTCCACTTGCATTTTTATTTCCTCAGTAAGAAATGTCACAAAATGCAGTCAGCAAAATGAAGGAGAAAACCTGCCACTCCCCAGAAAAGTCCAGAAAGCACTAAGGAACAGAAGTTTCAGTTGCCATCTCTTACCACAACAGCACGTGTAGGATAAAGTCCTTACTAAATAGAGACATGACTCAAGGAGTTACTAGATGTGACAGAATGGTTGTCATCTATCTAATGCACAAGGTGGAGAGCCAGAAATTCAGATCCAGGTGTCTGGATTCTCTTATGCACATACTGTGTTAGTGCAGTCTTAAGTGTTTTTTTTTTTTTCCCTGAGATATAAAATGAGCCTAAAAATAGTGAAACCTTACTCTGAGCTGATATAGAGATTGATTAGATGCTGCGGAAGACCGCATCATGCTAAAGCATGTATGGTGCCTTATCAGTAGATCTTTCTTCTGTACGTTTTGCTGAGTTATTGGCAATTATGGGTTGAAGTCCAGTTCAACTCTTTTGAGACAGAGATATGCATTCAGGGATACGATTTAACTTTGCTGGTTGAAGGGTTTCATGGAGTGCAGTAGAAATCAGAGAACAAAAGGAAAGAGCTAGAGCTCCATTTACCTGCTTCACAGTTTTGTGTGTTTTTTAAAAAAATGTATTTTCTCAATTTAATTAATTGAATATGTTTTACATATTTTTAATTTTATTTTTTGTTTTTTTAAATTTACTTAACTTACTTATTTCACAGAAGTAAATGCTGTGATGAGAAATAGTAAACTTGTAGGGAAAAATGTGGTGTCTGCAGGGTTCTTACTTTCTTCTACTTTACCCTGTATACAGTATTTCAACAGTAACAGGTATTCCCTTTCTCTTGCCAGTCTGGGTTTTTACTGCAACATCTAATGAAGTATTTGCCAAGATAATGTGCCATGCTTGTTTCCAAGTGAGCTAGTCACAGCAAATCGCTTCATCAGCAGTCAGTTATTTATAGAATTCATGTATGAGCCATCTCTATTTGCTTCGACTTATGTCCTGCTGGAAAGCTAATTCAGTTGCAGCTACCACAGTCACAAGCAGCATGTGATGTACCCCTTCTTTCCTCTTTGTGTTGTATCTTTAATACGTGAGGACAGCATGGTCATCGCTGCCCATTCTTTCAGCCATAGTTTTGCTTCAGAGAGGGACAGGAGGAACAGCGGCCATGATCTGACAGAAGTGCCCATGCTTCGCTTAAAACTCTCTGCTGTCAACCCCGGGGTGTGCAGGCTGAGCAGTTATCGGAAAGGGGGGACACCAACGGTGTTTGGCTTGAGCTATTCCTTATTGCACTGCTTCTATTTATTGATGGTGTGCCAGACTTCTCTCAGGGACTGGCTCAGCTCCTCCCTACATGTGCTACCACTTCCTTCTCCACCTACTCCATTTTCTATGCCACATACTGTATCTTTTTCCTTTCATTTTTCCTTTCTTTCATTTTCCTATAAGAAGCTCTGAACACCAGCTAGCAGCAAAGAGGCAAAGATTTAATGGAAGAAAGAAAGTGGCTCAGAGGGCTTAGTGACATGTGAAATGCACACATTGTTTATTCATCTCCCTTTAGTTCTGTATACCTTAACAGCCATGCATCAGTAGATACTATGCTGAAGGTAATTTTGGAATAAAGGTGAAACTAGAAATGTACTTTATGTTGTCATTTTACATTCTTCTTCTATATTATTTTCATTAAATTAAAAATAATTCATGTTGAATTATTTATTTATGTATTACATTACTTAATTTATCACTCATGTAAGTAGATGCATTTAGTGCAATGATTATCAGAGGTTTAAATGTGATGTTTGTGAATATACAGTTACAATTAGCCTGAGTGCAAGTCCAATTAAGGTAGCATCATGTGCTACCTTAATTTGATGCAAGTACTTTTGCCTGTACAGCCGTAAAAATATGGGCAGATCTTATGTCCCTGAGAACAGGATTTCTCTGTGCTGTGCATATTTTAATTAAATATTCCTGTCCTGAGAATGCGTAATAGACAAATTATGTAGTGAAGACTGTGCATTCCATTTCCAAATGAAGAGTGGAAACTCCTATATTTCCAAATTACTTTCGTATATGATCAATCATACATGAACAACACAAAAGCCCTCAATGAAAATGACTCCATTTACGAATCTCAMTGTAATTTTTAGTAAAGACAGCCTCTGTGTTTCGGATAGGAGTATGGAAAGAGTAGCACAAATGGTCTTAGTGAATACTGTCAGGTGTCGGGCTCAGGCAAGAATACAGTGGTCATATAGTATAACRAGTGGATGATGCGTGGAAGTGGTGGTGTAGGTCACATATACTGGGGCACTTGTGGTTCCACAAGTTGGACCTGAGCTTCACTCGTAATGCAGACGATCAAGCATATGACTGCATTCCAACGTCGTTGAAAGACAACATATTCAGAATTAAATTATTTACTGCTTTTACCACAGGCTAAAGTAAGCAGATTTTTATGGAAAAGAAGAAGATTGTTTTCCATATGTTTCCTTTAAAGAGACCCATGTCTTTGTGTGTGTATCTATCCTAAGCTTTCTGGACCTTTCTTTTATTTCTTTTACGAAAACACGTGTGTCTCTGAAATCTTTGTAAGGATCTTTTCCATGGAAAAGAGCATTTGGAAAGTGCTCTGTGATGCTAGTTTGTTTAAAGTTTGAGTGATTTTTGTCTGTGTTGKTTTTTTTTTTCTTATATGCAATGCAAAATTTAAAGAAAGGTCAGAGCCACAGATATGCCTTCATACACAGATTTTCACTAATCAGTTAATCCTGAGGCACTGGGGGTTTAATCAGAGGTGGGGAAAATTAAACAGGAATGATGAAATAGAAACTTACAGTAAACCATCCAGCTTAAGGTTACGTTATTCTTTTGTCTGGCAATAGTCATCCTCAAGTTACAGAGTTGCTGGTGTCCTAAGCTGACGGTAGCAGAATTAAGGTCATACCAGATGTGACAGATCTGTGAAAAGTGAAATGGTGGATACATGAGAATAGTCCTTAGGATCAGAGGTGATCTCCTGAACCACCCTGTTATCCTTTGAGATCTTGTTCTGTTTCAGGTGTGAAATCTGAGGCACGGTAAGAGGAAGAAGAATCCTCCTCTGGGGGAGGATTTAGGAAGCGCTTTGGTTCAATTGGTCTGACTGATCTTGTTTCTGAGAGTATATAATGACAGTATCACAAATAGAGGTGGTGAGGTACACCATCTGCTAAAACCTTTTGTTGTCATGGTATGTATTTTGTCTTATTATATTTGTCATTATTTGATCCTTTTAGTGACTATCTGTTTAAATGAGTCAGCAAATGATCTTAGCAAAAGAAAAATCTTGATTTGCATTTTGTGATTATCTTATTATCACCATCAATTCAGTAAATGTAGGATAAACAGAACAAAAAAAAAAAAAAGATTCCTGTAATTTAGGAGATGAAAATGAACAAATTAATGTATGACTGAAGCTTTATACAAGGTTGGATCTCAAGTAGCTCAGAGTTGATGGCAAAATCAGCTTTCATTTTTAAGGAGCAGGATTTCATGAAAGACTCGGAAAGAAAAGACTATCTGGCATTACAGAAATACAGTTACATCCTTCATAATGAAAATATGGCAAAGGATTGTGTGATCTCCTCCTCTGCAGAACACGTGAACTTTTAGAAGTCATTTGAATTCTGCACACATCAATATACGTGTTGCTGGCATTAAAAATATTGTTTATTCTGTTGGTAAAATAGACATACTTGGAAGAAAAGATCGGACTTTTTAAACCTTTTGTGACTATTAGAGAAAACACTGKTTTCTGTGTATGCATAAGTGAGTGTAACTGTAAACTGAACTTCATTCACTCATTCCTCTTCAGTGAAACGTTAACTAATCCTGTATTGTAGTTCATCACAAGAAGAACAAACTCCTAATAGCCTCCTTTCTCGACTTCCTCTTTTTCAGAGAGACTTTTTAAAAACCGTTTATTTCTACTGATATTGTTTTACGGCACCTTGCAAAGCTTTCTTTTTTTCTTCTCATGCTAATATGTAGTAGAAGTTAAGATTTGTCAAATTTCCAATTTCAGAGTTCTCGCGCAACAGAAACATACTGTCTATGCATTTATTTTGTATTCCTCCTAGCAGATACTAATGCCTCAACCTATTGAGTGCTCCAGGCCTGTTCTCTGCAATGGGACCGAATCTAGATTCATTAACTTTGGAAAGACTCCCACTAACTGAGCATAAGCCCTGTGTTCAAGGTGTTGCTAGTTGTACTTTCAAGATATGCCAAAATCTTACAACACTGACAAAATATGTCTAACCACAGTCTTGTAAAACTATATAGGGGTGTCCAGTCAGCTAGGATTTCTGAGTTCTCTATGTGCTTTTATTGAAATAAAGCTAATGGTGAAGAGCCTTTTTCTTGCTATGATTTCAGGAATCCTTGTTACTTTTTAACAAGACACTCTACAGCATTAGAAAATGCTGCTGGTACATGTGATCTGTGTTTCAAACAGTGGGCAGAGGAGAAGGTTCAGTCATTCATTTGCAATTAGTTTTGGCCACAAGCTGTAAAGCTGACCTCAGGTCATGGCTTTCAAAGTAACAAGCAAGGATGTTTGCGCTGACTTTTACCTAAGTTGATTGTAAAGCAGCAGCACTCAGAGCTGGGGTAGGGCACACCTCCCGTCTTCTCAAGAACTCACGGATTCAGCAGAGATACACAGACCCATAAAAACCGGGAATCATGTAAGACAAAAGTATTGGGTTTGTCTGTCCAGTTGTTCTAGAGACGTTTTGAGAAGAGTCTATTGAGATACTTTGGCATTTCCCTACTGGGCCTGACCAAATTCCAGAATTGGGGATGCTTAAAAAATGAAAATTAATAGGCAATAAAAGTTAACCACACTTTTTCAGATCTCAGATATGATTGATTTTGAGTCTGAGTCTTAGGGTAGGGTAGTTATTCTATTCAAAATTGCCTATCCTTTAATACAACTGTAGTTAGATTTGTAGAGCTATACCTTGTAACAGTGTGATAATCTTTTCGTATTTCTTTTCTCTTCTTTGCCTTCCTTTCTATTCTCTAACAGAACACTAGCTCCCCATCTGTAAGTCTTTTCTGTATTTTAAAAACTGTGTCCAGAGATTTCACTCCATAATATCAATTATTACTACATAGATGTGACTCAGCTGACTTGAGTGACATTGCTTCGATGTAAAACTTTTGTGATCAAGGACAGTCAGACCTCTCTTATGCTAGAGAGAAATCTTCACTGTCTCTTACACAGCAAAAGGCCCATGCTGCCTCTTTTGTATTCTGAAAGCCCTCTGTATGACCAGACTTTTATAAGATATTTTCTTAACCACAGCTGTGTTGCACTTAGAAAAAAAAAGTCATAAACTTGATCTATACGGAAAATAAAGTTGAGTAGAACTAGTCTTCCAATAATGACTTTGCTGTATGGCTGCCATGATTTCAATGAATTAATCCTGCTCAAATTTGTAGCTGAGATGTGACTTTATGTGACAGTATTCTGTGACATGGCCTTTTCAGATTTTATGTTCCAGTTTATCCCTTATCATATTTTTGGATCTTAATCGTGCAGGAGGACAGACTAGCACTGCTTAACTCAGAAAGCCTAATTAACTGTGTCAACCCAAAGGCGGTGCTTATGACTTGTTAGAAGTGTTAGATGGCAAGGGTATACACACTGTCACTAAATATAAAAGCTTGAGGAACAGCATCCTTTCAGAGCACTGCTTCCTATGCAAAAAGGGAGAAGGATTTGCGGGGGAAGAGGAGACAAAAAAGCCTGTTCACTTTTCATGTTTTACATTTCACAGTGTTTCTTTGAAGCAGAAAGGAAATGTTTCTTTGATCCCACGAACTCAAATACCTCAATGAAAAAAACAAAGCACAACTAGGAAAATTTGTAATACCTTGCAGCAYCTTCAACCTGTTTTATTTAGTGCACTGGACAAAAAGCTCATTTATTCACAGGGAGAGGATTTGCCTTCAAGATGCCTGGCATCTTCATGCCTACCCTCAAATCATTTATCATTTGAAAATACCGTTATGAAATTAGCCCCAATAGGCAATGATTTAAATTGGCATTGCCTATATGCAAAATAGCTTACTTAATTGCTATAGGTAATCCTCTCAATGGGTCAATGTTTTTTCTCTCTTTCTTTCTGAATAATGTTACAACTTAGAAATTTCAATTCACCTTCAGCTTTTGCAGTAATTTCCAGTATACAATAGGAAAGTGGACACTGTGCCCAGCAGGCGGGCATACAGCGTGGGTGCTGTGCTTGCGTTCATGTCGGGCTTGTTCTCGCAATGACCTTTCTCTGAAAGGGACTCTATGAGTATATGTTTAAAGAAAGTCACCAAGCTGAGAAGGATGATTCTGCCAGGAGGCCTGGCAGCAGCTTACCTGGGAAGGCATTTTGGTAACTTGGAGTCTCTAAGAGGCAATTGTTGGAAGGACAGAAGGTTTCGGAGAAAAGAGGGGTCACGAGATCCCTGGAGGACCCATTATGACCAAATCTAAAAGGGATCTTAGAGTGATGAAGGAACTGAGGCAAAGGCTGAGATATAAAAAAGCTTCATATAAAGTGGTTCCCAGGCTGGTAAGTATGAATTAGATAGTTGTAAATTCTTGGGGGGAATCCAGAGTCTCAGCGGTTCTGAGATTTCACTGTAAGTGAGACAAAGAAACCATATGTCCAGAAAGCCAAACTGAAGATAAAGTTTAGATTGCAATCAAACTCAATCCAATGTGTGGTTTTGGGTTATGAGTCCAACCATTCAGTGACAGTCCAGTGTTTGGGTATGCTCCCTCTGCTCATGACCCATCAGAGTTGTTGGACTGACCTGACAGAGGCATTTTGTGTGACGGAGACTTTTTTTCCCTTCTTCCTCTGTTCAGGATGCCTTGCTGCATGCTCTAAGGGGTTCAGCCCCATCCAGCCTCTCTGCCCTCCTGGGGCTGGGCATGTCAGCTCCTTGCCGAACAACATACTGCTCTGAGCATACGCAGATGTTTTTTTTTATGCCAGGAGTCCCACTTATGTGAAAGATCCCTTTCCTAAACATTCAGACAGACATAAACTTACTGCTTTGACAGAAGGGAGAGGGGCATGGCATTTGCAGATAAAACTGCAGTTTGTATTTCGTGGAGATATACATGATGGGTGCTCACCCATCTCAGTCAGAGGTATTCAATTAGTTTGCTAAAAAAATATCCCTACAAACTCCTCTGAAATGCTTCTTTCAGTTACTTATAAACAAGATATTTCAAGGAATAGTCAGAGTTGATGGGAAGCCCAACTTCTAAAGGGTTTCCAATTCGTACCATTATAATTAAGAAATATAATTTAATATCCACAAATAAAAATCTTCTGATGCATGCAGATGTAATTTCTGAGCTTACTCTACAATGACAAATTGAGCCTAGAGTTGAAGAGAGTATGTTGAAGTGTACTAGTGGGTGGTGATTCATAACTAATTGTCTCAGAACAGTTTGCTATCAAATGATTCACTCTTGAAATGAAAATATGCTACAAGAGAATATTTTTTTTTCTGTTCCTTTTGCCTCTTTGATGCAAAAGTCACAGCTTAGCCCAACTCCAAATGTAAATAGAAGAGGTATTCCAGGACCGGTGGTAATAGTTTTAATTTCATTTTATTAAAGCCATAAAAAAATGGAAATAAAATGTACATTTCAATACTATAATGCTATACCGCTATACTATACAATTAAACGGTATTCAGCTATAAATCAACTGTATCTGGTAGCTCATAAGTAAATATTGCTTTAATCACASTATTTTTTTACTTTCATAGGGTAGTTTTGAACCTATATAAATTGCTACCAACAGTTAGCGAACATGTTTATCTCAAAAATACAACACCAGAAATTCCATTTTGTGGGAAAATTATACTTCTCCTCATTATCGCTGAACTAGACAAAATTGTCAGCAGTATACATTGAATCGTGCTATAACCATCACACTTAGAGTGCTTTTCTTACAGTCATGAAGCATCAGTGCTACTCAAATTAAAATTAAAAGTTGCATGAAAGAACCACAAGTACTCTACCTCAAAGCTAGCATTTTTATGAGAATGCTATATGTCTACACTCTGTTCTTTCTAAGGCAAAAAAAAAATCATTAAGATTTATATAGTATTTTAATCTTGCAGTATAAGGAAGGAAATATCTAGAAGGTTGCAGTTAGAATGATCTATTAGCTTCTGACATTCCTTAAAAACACATAAAAAAAGACTGAAATTAATTAGGCTGGATGACTATTTTACATAATTTTTCTCTAAAAGCTTTGCATCTGCTCAGCAGGAGATATTTTATTTATTTTAATGAATTTCTGAGGCTTGTATCTCCTAGCATGCAATTTTTACTACTTCTTTTATAAAGTGTCCAGATTTGCTGTGTATTCTGAGTTCACTCATGTTTGTAAAGGATAATTAATTGTGATGATTGACACTGAAACAAGGTACTGTGGAGTTTGAGAGCAGAGGGAAGCATAAGGAGAGAAAGTATTAACTTTTTATTTTATTTTAGGTAATTATCATTGTTTTTATACAAGATTTTTATGTGACTTTTTATCCAAAATGTTTCAAAAAAATCTTTTCTATTTATTGATATTTCTAGTTTTCCTCTTCCACTTTCTTCTTTTCACTTTTTGCCTTTTTTTTCCTCTTTTTTCTTTCAACTGAGGAAGAAGTTGAATACTTTTTTCCAATTAATTAATAATAGCACTCTGAGAAGGGAAATATCCTTTCCTTGTTTTCTGAAGTACGGAGCACCAGGGCCTTAGGTACTGCAAGGAAGCACAGGGACATTTTTTAACCTTATGGCCACAGGTCCTGGGGCATGCAGTTATAACTGCTGCTCTACAAAAGGGGAAGGGAAAGATGAGAGAAAGAGTGGGAAAAAAGTAGAGGCAGAATAGGTCAGTACCCGGCTTTAGGAGGAGGTCTTGCAGCAGAGCCCACCCAGCAATTTTCCTGCCAGTGCCAATGGAAGCTCCAGGTGACACCAGCTGGGACATTGCCCCAAGATCTGGGAGAGTCTTGCAACAAGAGTTGGTGTCTCCTTGAAAAAGGACACTGCGCACTGCCCCAGCCTGAGGAGAAAGAGCTTTGTACAAACCTTTAATTTCAGTAGTATGCATTAACTTCAGAATTATAGAGTTTTCTTACTTTGGTTCTTTGCAAAAGCTCACTAGGTAGAAACATTTTTTATGAAATAGTTGCAAAGCTGCAAAAAGCACTCAGCCACCTGACACAATTGAATAGAGCAGAAAAAGATGTCATTTTGCAGGTGAAAATTATGCCAAAGCATTGAGCCCAGTGTTCTTTTTTTATAATATGTATCCTTATAAAACTTCTGAAATCTAGATGACCCTCTTAGCAAAATGGACACCAGCAACCTAATTCTGAACTGGTAATGAAGTGAAACAGTAAAAACAGGACAGATCTTCTCAAGCTGGCACTGGCTTTGGTAGACATCCAGAATACAACAAAATTGATATTTTGGGCAATTATTTAGTCTGGCTGAGAGTTAGTAAAAAAGGTCTTTTGGTTTTTATCAAAAGAGAACCAGTTTATTAGCTGATGATCTTGTATCACTATTGTTGCAAGATTTCCCAGCCACTCAAGTTAAAGATAGCAGCTGTTTCACCACTTGGGCTGCTTAAAATGTCATTCCTTGGTACTGCATCCAGTGTGAAGCAGAACAGCAGAAATGCTGTCCCCTTGCAGAGTAGCTGCTACATAAAACATCTCTGTTTCACAGCCTTAATACCATATAACAACAAAGAACAAAGCATCACTTATTAAAAAAAGAAGAAAGGAAATCATATGTTCAGTTTCACCAACCATTTCTCCCCTCCATAATGCGGTGAAAGGTTTTTGATGAAGAAATGTAGCCTAGTGCACAAGAACATTATGTTATTCATTCCAGCTAAAATGGAGCCCTCTGACAGATTTCTAATGTATGCAGAACAAATGTGTTCTCATTCTTATCAAACCTGAAGGCAACATTTTGCTTGGAAAAGGATGTAAAATCAACAACAAACAAAAATAAATGTGAAATGAAATAATTTCATATGAGATAAAATAATATAGAGTATTTGATTCTGCTAGATTTAAATATAGTTGAACTATTTTGTTAATAGAATATGTTTATTGTTCCACTCACTAATTTATTCATTCCTTATCACTTTAAGGACTTACTTCTTTTCATGGCAGCAAGATGTTCAGTGTTCTTAACAGAGTCAGCATAGCAAGTGTACAAAGTGGCATTTATTTGCAGGTCAGGGTAGTAATGTTTTCTCTAGATGGTGAAGCGGGACTATACTATGTTACTACACAAGCTGAACTGGAGCTATTTGCTTTTTTCAGGTTTGAAGTGGATGGCTTCCTAATGACACATTGGAGGGTTACCCCAGCAGCTCTGCTGTCAAAAGTAGAGCTTTTATGCTCCCTGCCTCAGGACGAGTATCTCCGTGGTGTTTCAGAAAAGCACAACAGAATAAGCAACAATGGACAGAAAAGAACAGGGCAGGTTCTCTGCCATATTAAAAAAAAAAAAAAGTGCTCAGGAGCTGAGGCCGTGCTACATAGAGAAAGTGTAATGACATGACATGTGTAAAAGTGATTGTCCTGTCCATTTCTGTTATTCACAAGCTTTGTGTTCATAAGCCTTAAGTTCACTTGAGTTCATTAAGTATATCTGGGTAAGAATACCCGGGTAACTTCCATGATACAGTCAGAATAATTTTTCTGTTTCTTGTCTCATATTTTGCATAAATGTCCTGGTGGAACAGGGTTCACTTCAGGTGCAAACTGATGCTCACATTACAATTTTCATAGAATCATAGAATAGAATCATTAAGATTGGAAAAGACCTCTAAGATCATCGAGTCCAACCATCAACCCAGTACCCATGCCCACTAAACCATGTCCCGAAGCGCCACATCCACACGTTTTTTGAACACCTCCAGGGATGGTGACTCCACCACTTCCCTGGGCAGCCTGTTCCAATGCCTGACTACCCTTTCAGTGAAAAAATTTTTCCTAATGTCCAATCTAAAYCTCCCCTGGCGCAACTTGAGGCCATTTCCTCTCGTCCTATCACTTGTTACTTGGGAGAAGGGACCAACACCCACCTCTCTACAGCCTCCTTTCAGGTAGTTGTAGAGAGCGATAAGGTCTCCCCTCAGCCTCCTCCAGGCTAAACAACCCCAGCTCCCTCAGCCGCTCCTCATAAGACCTGTTCTCCAGACCCTTCACCAGCCTCGTCACCCTTCTCTGGACACACTCCAGCAACTCAATGTCCTTCTTGTAGTGAGGGGCCCAAAACTGAACACAGGATTCGAGGTGCGGCCTCACCAGTGCCGAGTACAGGGGCACTATCACCTCCCTGCTCCTGCTGGCCACACTATTCCTGATACAGGCCAGGATGCCGTTGGCCTTCTTGGCCACCTGGGCACACTGCCGGCTCATGTTCAGCCGGCTGTCGACCAGCACCCCCAGGTCCTTTTCTGCCAGGCAGCTTTCCAGCTGCTCTTCCCCAAGCCTGTAGCGTTGCCTGGGGTTGTTGTGACCCAAGTGCAGGACCCGGCACTTGGCCTTGTTGAACCTCATGCAATTGGCCTCGGCCCATCGATCCAGCCTGTCCAGATCCCTCTGCAGAGCCTTCCTACCCTCAGGCAGATCAACACTCCCGCCCAGCTTGGTGTCATCCGCGAACTTACTGAGGGTGCACTCGATCCCCTCGTCCAGATCATTGATAAAGATGTTAAACAAGACGGGCCCCAAAACTGAGCCCTGGGGAACACCGCTCATGACCGAGCGGCCGCCAACTGGATTTGACTCCATTCACCACAACTCTCTGGGCTCGACCATCCAGTCAGTTTTTTACCCAGCGAAGGGTACACCTGTCCAAGCCAGGAGCCGCCAGCTTCTCCAGGAGAATGCTGTGGGAGACAGTGTCAAAGGCTTTGCTAAAGTCCAGGTAAACCACATCCACAGCCTTCCCCTCATCCACTAGGCAGGTCACCCAGTCATAGAAGGAGATCAGGTTGGTTTTAAATTAGGTTATTTAATACTACAAAGGTATTATATAGACAGGTTTGCAAAAAGATAATGATTGGAAAGGTTTGCCCTGAGAAGTTCTCTATTTTATTTTCTTTGGAGGGACAGAATTGTTTTAAAACTTATAAGATTTTGGGCACACAAAATATTTCTTCAGTTTGAAGTCAGACCTGATAACAAGTTGTTTGTTTTGCATGACCATAAGCTTGTCTGCTTCTTCCCCCTGGTCTGGATTAGACTAATGACAATAAATTTATTACCTCCTCCTGCTTCTTCTAGGTAAGCTGCTGTTAATTCTAAGAGGCAGGTCAAAATCCAGTGGGATTAATACTGTGCTGTTCAACTCTTTTTTTGTTGTTTTTTTTTCCTTCTGAAAACTTTTGTCTTCTATAAAAACAAATGATTGTAAAAGCTAGAAAAATAATAAGGGAAGCTTTATTTAGAAATTATATCATATTATATCATTCTAATATCCTGCAGTCTTACATCCTCCTATTCCTTATTTCTTTGGTTTACTTAAATGGAGAATTACAGTGCTTCTCTAACACATCATTATGCTAACTGCTTCCCCCATGGAATGGAAATATCTCTCTGCATTTCACTACATAGTCTCATGAAAAAAATGAAATCTTTAAAAATAGTATTTCTTTGCTTATTGGCAGAGGACTTCCAATAGTAATTTGGCAGAAGGTTGTCTGATTGTTGTATTTGGCTACACACTTCTTTCACTTTTTTAGCCTGTTCCTACTTCAGAGTTGGCTGGTTTGGACGACTCATTTGTGAAATGCACGGTGCATCATGTTGTGCATTGAGTTGCTATGTTCACCCTAACAGCAGCCTCAGTAAAATCAGTATTGTTTTGCTGGACTGTTGTCTCCAGTAAAAATTTTGTTGGTGAACATAGACAACACTATGTTAATGCGAACATTGATACATAATTTTCATGGCTGTTGGGACCTTAACACAAAGCCTAAATATTTAGATTCAGCTATTTAGTAGAGGATATCTTTTCGTGAGTCCCAGAGTTTAATTGGGTGGTTGGTTGGGGTTTTTTTGAGTCCGTATTTTATGATGGCTATCATTTCCAAAATGCTGTTTAAGAGTACTTAAAACTTGATGCATATATTAAGAATATGTAGTCAGTTGATCCTGAGATGTGTACTTGACTAGAATCATAGGATTAGCTAAAAAGATCCTGTTTCTTTTTGCATGCTACTGTTGGCCTAAATTCGTGAGATTTTGATATATCTGTTTTAGGCTTTTAGCATTGAATTACACAAGGTGCAAGTTCTTAGAGACTAATAACAAGTAATTCTGTTAGGTAAGAGCTCATTTGTTGGAAAAATTCTGGCTGTAACAGTCAATGAATGGATGATTGTGAGGGGATTGTGGGGGTAAATATAGATCTTAGTATGTGTAAATCATTGGATTTTGGTAGATAAAAAGTAACTAAATGTTGCATTAAATGCTGGTGAGACTCCTTTTGGTATGATGTAGAGTTCTGACAACCCATATTTTAGAAAGATGAATTAAAAGCAGAAGAAGGGCAAGACAGGTTAGAAATATGATAAATATTATTTAGTCTAGAAACTGGAAGATGATTTCAAGCTCTCAGAACCCAGAGATTCTGGTGCTGCCTCATAGAAGACCTACACGGACAGTTCTTAAATTATTGCTGTTAACTGGAGAATCTGCAGCTTGTGAGAAGGATAGTATGACTTAGATTGCTTGAAGTTAGCCCAGAATGGGACTTAAAGACTTTCTTCTAGGCTTGTCTTTCTTTTCCTACCTGTGAGTGTCTGTGTAGCACCTGTCATCCAGAACTAAATATCTAAATAAAGCACTCACTTTTGCAATGCTGGAAGAGTATGTGTTACTTGGATGCACTACAAAAAAAATTAAATATTCTGTTGCATATAAACACTTCAGAAATCCTTATTTTAAAAAAGGAAAGGAAAGGAAAGGAAAGGAAAGGAAAGGAAAGGAAAGGAAAGGAAAGGAAAGGAAAGGAAAGGAAAGGAAAGGAAAG
>JASVER010000131.1:993110-1035976 GCA_030449065.1 Oceanodroma leucorhoa | reverse complement strand
TAGGCCTTTACTTAAAGTTCCCCTGTAAGATACAGAATTTGTGCTTTTGGAGATTAATTGGGAAACTGTCAGATATTCCTGTTTTTTTTTTTCTCATGCTACTTCATTTCAGTTAAATTAGAAATAGCATAAGCATATCATAGGCGCAATCTCATCATGTGATATTTTGTTCTTCTGATACACAGTTGCATTCATTAGTAATAAATCAATTAGTCAAGGTAGCAATGGTCTGACAGATGGTTATGTGAGCAGGGATGTGAATGGAAAGATAGATACTCTTCATGGAAACAGCCTCAAAATGTGAAAAGTATAGACCAGCTACAACAGTGGCAAAGTTCTAGCCTAATAAACACATTGAGTAGAATTAACTACAAATTTGGAAGACTCAGCTAAATGAAAGGACAACAGTTAGACCTACTTGATGCTACAGGCAGAGCCACTTAGGGAATTTTCCACTATTAGGACTTATTAAAAAACAATTATTGGGTAAACCCAGGATACTTCTCAGAAATATATTGGGTCACTTACTGAATAGCAGAAAGTTAACCTATCCATTTTTTTTTTCTAGCTCCATGGCACTTTTGCATGCAAAGGCTTCCAGCCATGGACCAGGCAGGCTGAAATATCTGGGAGCCTTTGAACTCTTGGCTGTGCCTGGGAGCCAAGGACTGTAGCAGGAATTCCCTGACCTCCTCAAAGCCCTGCCTGGCTTCCAGGATTTTGGCTTCTGGGGCTACAGTGGGCTATCTGGATGTCCTGAGTGACCTGGGTCCTTCTTGCAGAGCCAGAAGACTTGGGTTCCTGGGACAGAGCTTCCTTACTAGGGTATTTCCCTAGACTGGATTACATAAAACACAAAAAAATGAGATTTTTTTGCCAAATTGGATCAAACGAAATTGCAAAATGCTGAAATAAATCCCTTGCAAACTAGAAACCCAGCATTTCATCTAATTCTGTCTCTAGGAAGACTATTTTAATGGATGGGTTATCCCACTGCTAGATGAAATTCAGTTTCTGTTTTTCTAGTGAGCTGTTACAGATTGCAGATAGGGAAAGTAATGCTCTGTTTAACAATGAGAACCATTAACCCTGCAAAACATTCTAACCCAATTATTCTAACACAATGTGAAATGTATATGCCAACAGTACAGTCTAATTGGGCAAAATTGACCCATKTAAACAATTTTGTAATTAAACTGAGGGCAGTGATAGTCCAGGTTTAAAATTATAGAGCATTAGGGCAAGATACCCCATTCAGAGCAAGTATGGGAAAATCAGCATTATTTGAAAAGAAAGAAAAAGCTGTGCATTGAATCTAATCTTAAAAAAAATTCTATATTTTCAGGCATTGGGCTGGGCTCCAAGTGCAATTTAAGAAACTCTAAAAATGATTATATGCTTTGTAAATGTTGTTCTCATTTACATGGTGTGTCTTGCTCTGAATTCTGTGCTGAAAATAAACCATCCAACAGTCAGGAGGTTAAAAAAGTAACACTTACAGGATGTGAGATCACTTTCCTTATGAAACCTCCACATGGACATGTAAAAATAATGCACTCTTTGAGGCAACTGGAATGGCACAAGGTATGAATATCAGAATAACTATTGATATGTTTTAATGAAGAGAGAGACAGTATAGTTCTTTCCAGCATTGAAAAGAGAGGTTTTATGTTCAAAACCCAAATAACCACTTCCATGATTTATAGCCTAAATCCAGTTTGCATGAGCCAAGCCAAGTAACTTGGAAGAGTGCTGTTTCTACCTAAACTGAAATAAGTACTCTTTTGCCATACATACCTGGTGTTTTAAACAATGTGGTCCAACTTGGCCCAGTGGGTGAACCTTCACTGCCCTGCAGAGCACAATATTTCCTGGCTTCTCAGTGCACCAGGCTATTGGGGCACACTCAAAGCACACAGCTTAGCTGGCATGTTAGAAGGAATATCGGGGTACCTGGATTTTAACGGTATGCTCCACTGCATGCCCCCCAAAAGTATAGACAAAGAGTCTCTATCCAAATAGTGTCTGTATTCAAAAAGAACAAGGCTGGAAAGAGCCAACCTGGATTTATGAAGGGCAGACTGTGCCTGACCAACCTGACTGCCCTCTCTGGTGAGTTAGCTGACTCCATCAATGGGTGGAGAGCAGCAGATATTGTTTACCTTCACTTTAGCCAGGCTTTCAGTATGGTCTCTCTTAACATTCTTATAGCCAAGTTCGGGAGGTACAGACTGGATGAGTGGACCACTAGGTGGGTTAAAAACTGGCTAGATGGTCACACTCAAAGGATAGTGCCAACAGTTGGCACTAGTGGCATTCCTTAGGGGCTGATCCTGAAACYAATACTGTTTAATGTCTTTAACAACTCATATCATGCAATGTAATTCCTTGGCAAGTTCACAAGTGAGACTAAGCTGTGGGGAGCGGTTGATAAACTGGAGAGCAGTGCTGCTCAGAGGGACTAACTGAGGTCAAAGGGACCTCAATAATCTGAAGAAATAGGCAGACAGGAATCTCACAATATTCAACAAAGACACATGCGGAGTCATGCTCATGGGATGGACAAACTCAATACTCCAGGCTGACTGCTGGAAAGGGACTTTGAAGAAAAAGTTGTGAGGGTCCTAGTGGGCAACAAGTTGAATGTGTCAGCAATGTGTCCTCGCAGTAATGAAGGCTAACTGCATACTGGGCTGCATTGGCAAAGTGTAGGAAGCAGGTTTAAGGAAGCGATTATTTTCCTCTATTCAGTATTCATAAGCCCTCAACTGGACTATTATGCTGAGTTTCAGGTCTCCCAGTACAAATAAGATATTGACAAACTGTAAGATGTCCACCAAGATGGCTGGGGAGCTGGAGCACAGGAGTTAGTAAGGCTGAGAGAACTGGGTTTGTTCAGTCTTAAGAAGAGAAAGTTAATGGGGTGATCTTCTTACTATCTTCTACTACTGTATGGGAGAGTGTAGAGCCTGACTTGCCAGGAGGCAGCAGAACACAGCGACAGGGTGACAGGTAGCAGGCTCAAGTTGCAGCAAGAGGATTTCCAGTCAGATACTAGAAAAAAATCAAAACTATCCACTGTGGCAGGTGCCACTGGCAAAATTCTAACCTAAGAGATGTGGAGAATTTGACTGGAAAAGGTTTTGAGCAACATGATATACCTTTGAATTTTTCTTTGCTTTTAGCAGGAGGTGGAACTGGATGACCTCCAGAAGTGCCTTCCAACCTGTGTTTTCTGTGATTTTGCACCACAGCACCCTTAAACCACACTCCTGGTGTTAACAGCCAGTGGCTGCCTGGATGGACCAAAATTTTGATAGTATCAGCATTTCCCCCTGTCCATCCACCATCTCCATCTCATTGACTTTCACAGCCCATGTGCTGTTACCGCTTGCATGCTGCTGCCTACTTCAGCACCGCAACTGCAACCAGCCAAGATCTTGTTCTCACATACAGACAGGACCATAAATGATGTTATTTCATTCTTTGACAGGTTCCGTATACAGCTGAAGCCATTACCTGCCCAGCCTATCGTCCTTGTCTTCCGCTTAGTAGATGATACCCATTTCTGAGTAGACACTCATACAACTCGTGCAACTCGTAGACACTTGTACAACTATGTGAACGTCCATAAAAACAAAAAGCCCTGAAAATAGAAGTCTTCATTTACCTGTAAATTGTACCTTGAATTACAGTTGCAGTTTACTTGCTCTTTTCTCTTAGCTTTAATTAATTTTTCTAACCTTATCCCTTTCCTTGAGTGTCAACAGGTACAGAAGGACAGCTTGTGCATGACCTAGGCAGTTTGCACAGAATTAGCATGCTCTGGGGGTGCTGGCTAGTTAAGTCTGTAGATGCATCTCAGAAACACAGCCCAAAGCAGTCTACCTTTAAGTGTCATATTTTTGGGGAGATAAAATGTTTGTGGTACCAAACTGGTACAGCTGGAGCATGGCTGTAATTTTCTTCTATCTTTTTCTATAGCCTGGTAAAATCAAGTTCAGTGTTCAGAGCACTAACACAGTAGCTACATTACATCGATGAAAGTCCTTCCTCTGTTACAGATTTTCTGTGTTATTTGGTTGTTGTGGTTTAACCCAGCAGGTAGCCAAACACCACACAGCCGCTTGCTCACTTCCCCCCCCCGCAGTGGGATGGGGGACAGAATAAAAAAAAAAAAAGTAAAATTTGTGAATTGAGATAAAGAAAGTTTAATAGAACAGAAAAGGAAGGGAAAATAATAATAATAATGATGGTAGAATATACAAAATGAGTGATGCACAATGCAATTGCTCACCACCCACCAACCAATGCCCCGCCAGGTCCTGAACAGCAATCACTACTTCCCAGACCACGCCTCCTAGTTTATATACTGGGCATGACGTCATATGGTATGCAATACCCCAATGTCCAGTTGGGCTAGCTGTCCTGGCTATGCTCCCTCCCAGCTTCTTGTGCACCTGGCAGAGCATGGGAAGCTGAAAAGTCCTTGACTAATGTAAGCACTAATTAGCAACAAGTAAAACATCAGTGTGTTATTAACGTTCTTCTCATACTAAACCCAAAACACAGCATTATACCAGCTACTAGGAAGAAAATTAACTCTCTCCCAGCTGCAACCAGGACACTGGTCCTCTGCCCTTGTGACGGTGTGCTCCCCCTGCCCCCGACCTRACCTTTTCCCGTAACCCTGCTCAAGGGATAACCACCTGTGGCAACCGTGATGGGTGTGTCTGGTCGTGATGGATGCATCCGGCTTGAAGTGGATTCGGGGCAGACAGATAACAACACAGCAGGCAACGCGTCCACCTAACCACAGGGCTGGTCAATATCTGACTCAAGCCAAATTTGGAAGAAACTAACGTCTACAGTTGGTATGTAAATATGACTGAGTCAATCACGTTACCTTCATAAATAGTGGGCAGGCCCAGGAGCCCTTTGAGCTCTCCTGCACAGCAGCGGGCTGCAAGCCAGGATCTCCCCTTGAGTAGGGATGCCTCTCAGGGTTGCTCCTTGAGGTTGAGAGATTCCTTGCTGCAACAGATGCTCGGTAAGTAACTAACAGCATGCTAAACTTGGAAATCTTAGCTAGGTGATATAAAGGATTGATTGTACATATATAAGCCTTTAGACATAAACAGTTGACCAAGTCTGGAACTAGAATTGGATCCAGCCGCACCTAGACTCCTCTCTGAGAAGGAGTTCAGAAAGCAAGGGGGTCCTTTCTGAACCTCATCGCTCAACGGGAGGGTCTCCCTGACAGTTTTGTCTGACCCTGTCCTCTATGCAGTAAATAATCAAGTGTACCTTGCCATGGAATCTTGTTAAATCACTGTCGCATTTAGTATCAAACTTTGTTAAACCGCTGTGTTACATCAATAAACATATTGCCACTTCTCTCTTACGAGTGAAGTGCATTTCTCCCTCTTACTCCGTCCGTGACAGCTCTTCATAACTGTTTGTGAAGAAGGGTAATAGGACTTCTCTACCCTGTTTACGTGCAGTAAAAAGTGCTAAATGTGAGAGGGATACTGTAGTAACATGCAATGTATATGTCTTTGGTATATATGCACTTGCTTTTTTGCTAACAATGGTTACTAAATTATTATTTTTACAAGTATGTCTAGTTCTATTTTAGAGTCTTTATTTTCTCTTCTCAGAATTGAATCAAAAGTCTGATTTTTTTCACTACAGAGTAATTCTCTGATCTCTGTTCTAGGCATTTAAAGGTAAAGATGATATATGACATGAAAAAATAAACAGAAAACCGGGAAAAAAAATTAACAACACCCCCCCCCCCCCAAAATACTGCCCTATAAAGCAACAGTTTTTACCTGAAAAACACTATGTTTCTAAAGTGTTTTCTTATCTTGTTAGACTGCTCGGATTTTTCTTCAGTTGGTAACTCTAGCACAAAGCTTATGGTCTTGTGGTGATTCAACACTAGAAGTCTACTGGCAATATTAATTAAACACTTCCAAATTCTATGTCAAAATCCTTACCTACATTATTGTAGTTTTAAGGCTGTCCCCGGATAGTCAACATATGAACAAGTTGTACTGTCACATATGCTAACATATTTTAACCTCAAAGACCTTTAAGAGGAAAAAATCAATCTGAAATATATAAAAAGAAGTGATTTTTATTAAAGATGTAGCTGATTTATTTGGTTTCAAAAATGAAACCGGATCATCTGTACTAAGCATATAGACATGAAGTTATTCTGAAATATGGCAAAAATCTAAACTAAGGTGATTATTACATCATTTGTCACTATGGGTTTTACAGTATTTTTATAAAAGCAATCTGTGAAGTAAGGCAGTAAGTCACCCATTGCAAGTGTAAAAGGAGTTTATTAGGCTGGCCTTGAAGCAGTGGTAAAAGCAAAGATTGTAAAATTAAAATCTTTTAAGTGTATCTGTCATAACAACTTTTACACATATTTATTGACGCATACAGAACAGTATTATTGACCAAAAATAGTTGTTCTCCTTTTGTTTGCTTCATTTTATGTACAATCCTGCAGTCTGCAGTCATCAGTAATCCAGGATTATACCTATGTTGGATTAGCCAACAGCCTAACTGAGTATGGAAATTAATTTTGCTATTAGATTCCTATGTCTTATTTACAAARATGCTGTTAAGAAGACCACAAAAATAAGCTAGTATCATTGTGAAAATGGAAATTAAACTTGTCTTTTACTGAACTGTTGCTCATGTTTAAGGATTGAAAACTTTTAGTCTGATCATTTAAGCATAGCAGGAATATTGTACACCTAAGTGAACTTTTAATGAGTTGGTTCGTTTTCAGATTTTTAGACACAAATATGTCTGATTTTATTACAGCAATTAATCTCTGGGATGTCCTTATTCATTCTAATTATCTTGATTTGATATATATCTATTCATTGTAAAATGAACATTTTGCAAGTATTGTCTCAAAGAAATGTTCGCTTTGCATTTCTTCACATTGTTAATTTGCTGATTTTAAAGTTTGCAGTTAATGGAAAACATCATCAAGATGTTAGCAGAGAAGCAACAGACCACCAACATAATCCATACTGAGAAAATAAACTGAACTTTTTCTATGACATTTGAAAAGTGCAGCTAGCAGTTTTCTAGCTGCTCAGATAAGGTGAAAAAATTTAGGAAAATTCACAGTAAGAACTAAAGGTACTAATCAGGTCCCCTCTTATCAGTGAAAAGATCTTACAGATACCAACAAGTGTATCCAATATTTGTGTTCAACATTTGCTTTTTATATTTGTGCTGAGATTTCTACACACAAATGTGTGGAGTTATTTCTGAAATTAATAAAAAACTTTATATCTCTGACAACTTGAGTGTGCAAGTCCATCGACTGAGGAGCAAGAATTGCACCCTTAGTAATATAAATAAGGGAACGGTGAAAGTTACAGATTTTGCACTATAGATCACCATGTTTCATGTAATTGCCACCAAACAACTATGTTGTTTATGGCAAAGAAAACATTTTAACTGACTGCCTGCTCTGCCACACAGCAATGGCTGCTGCTACCTTTCAAGAACAGCAAGACGCCACTATTTTGCCTTGGACATAGAAAACACAGATGCAAATTAAAGTGAAGGTATTAGTAATAATTGTATTCTCTCAGATCACCTCAACCAACTGAAAAGAGTCAGGTAAAAATAAATCTATAAAAATAAAGTTAGGTGGGTGATAACAGTTATGTTCGCACAGTATACTTCCCAAAGATTTTGGAATAGCTAACTGGATGTCCTTGAGTGTTAATACTGCCTTTCTGTGTGATAGAACACATTTCAGATTTATTGCATCTTTTTCCTGACATTTAGCATTATGCTTTGCTGGCCACAACCTTCTGCATATGTCAGATGTTGTCAGTTCTCCACTTGATTTGATAGCATGTAATTGAATATGACATGGAGTGGTAGTGTTTTTCAGCCAAAGTTTTAATAAATGTATTTGTCTGTCAGTAAATGGGTTCTCAGAAAATAACTAGATTTAAAGTTGTCACATACTGTGAATACCTTAAATCTTATTCAGCCCCCTCTCTTTTCCCCTTCTTTCCTGAAGAAATCACCATCCACAGCTCAGGCTGTGTGATGGTTTCCCAGCTGAAGTTTCTGTAAAGCCTCTTGTTCCAGAGCCACGGCTACTTCCCTGCTCCAGCAAGGACCTGCTGCCCTGGTAATTGCTGCAGGCATCCCTCAACTTCTCACCTCCCTTTGGCTGTATTCTCAAGATCAACTATATCCCATCGAGGATATCTGGATAGCAAGAGGCTCACAGACTTGGTATTCTTCCTCAGTTTTGAAGAGCAGTTGTCTGTTATGTGGAAAAACTGTTAGACTCTCAAGTGAAACCTGGCACGCACTGTATGGTGCCTCGGCTTCCTATTCAATACATCTCCAGGAAACACAAAGGAGTTCAGGCAGGAGCCCTGACAGCAGGAAAAGTGGCTTTATTTCAGACTGTGAAGGAAATCTGCCAAATGACTAACATATAGTAACATCACTGACCAGTGTAAGCAGGGTGCTAAACAATACAAATACATACTCCAGTCCTTCTTACCACAGTTGGGCTGGTGTGATACTACGTGTTGTATTCCTAACACGAAACTGGAATTTGTGTGTGAATCTGTGTTAAAACTATTTTAAAGGATTTCAACATAGCATTCTTCCAACAGCAGTGACAGTTGTTAGCARTGTATATTCTGCCACTGAGAATAACGCCAGAAGACTATATTGCTGACTTGGGTCATTCACCCCATATACAGGTGACATGCTTCCATGTGGTGGGACACATCAACTAAATGTCATGCTGGGCAGAAAGAAGAATCTAAATTTAGGAAGACAATGTATCTAGTCAGATACAATTACCCCATCTGACCCTGAGTTCTGCAAATCTTCTCAGCTTTGTAGTTAACATACAAATTTAGAATATGATCTGACCGTCTGTCTTTTAGATAAGCAGAAGAACACTGTGGATGTTAGAAGACAACTATAACTTTCCCAAAAAGAAATCACACAGAAATGAAACAAAATCTTGAAATAAATATTCTTCTGCCTCTTTAGGTACCAATAATATCCCATGTACAATACATAGCAGGTTGCCCGTGTTTCATGTATGTTGAGGGAATGAGGTGCAGCTCTTGCTTTCTTCTAAAGTCTTAGAGAGTACATTTAAATGTGTACATCAGAAATTGTCATTCTAATAGAAACATTACTTTTTCATGGCAAACTGACTTTCAAAGATGCTAGATAATTATATTTAATAGCTCGCTGTAATTAAATATAGGCCACAAAAAAATAATTTTAATAGGAACAGATAACGAATTTATGTACTCTAGCTTTTATCACTCTCTCTAAAGAAAAAAAGAAAACTGTTCACAAAATCCGTGGTCTCTAATCTGCAACATTATATGCTGCATTGTTTAGTGGAGTCTCCAGTGAAGTAGTGTACATCTGAAAGTATCACATTCTGTGTTTGAATGCACATGTCAATTCAAACATGGAAGACGTGTAGTGCTGAACTAACTGCATTGCATTCAAGATTTGCACTTTTCAAGTTCACCAAAATGTTTTCTTTAAAGGAGAGAAAAAAAGACTTGGTGTAAAAACAGCCAGTTAAATAAAATCTTTATTTTTCCAGTCAACAGAAATAAATCATAATTAAAAAAAAAAAAAGCCGAATGTCTTCACATTCTTCCCTGTAGGCATAATTCGCCTTCCCAGAATGTTTTAAAGATGGTAAGGAACAAAATTATAAACAAAAAAATCTTTAAGAAGAATCTAAGCCACGCAGTTACTAACCATCTTGAGATATGATCAACTCTCTAGATAGGGTGTTTTGTTGTTTTTTCTGGGTTGGGTTTTTTTTCAATGGATCTATCATGATTAATCTTCCTCTGAGATTGCTTGCTATAGTAATCATATTGTCTATATGGTATTAAAGTCATTTTACAGAGTACTAAGATTCCTATTCAACCATGCTTCAGCTTTCTCATGAAATAAATCTGCCATCATTTTTGCTGGCAAACACATTTGTGTTTCATAAAATGACTAAAGTCAGCCTATTTTTCCTCATACCTGGAAATACAAAAGATAACAAAAATATCCTGAAAAGTAATCCTTTGCCAGATACACTTCTTCTCTGGGCAGATGATGAACTGAAAGATAGAAAATGCAGTGAAACATGATTCTTCCTGCCCACGCTGCTGTCAATGTGGCAGCCTCTTTTGCCAGGTGGGGATTTTTCTCCTACATCACAGTAACTATGTCCAAATGCCAGAAAAAGTCCTTAATCAGTTTGAACTGAAATGTCAAGTATATATCCTAATATTTGTAATACGCTGGTAATTTTTTTAAGGTAGAGCACACAGAAAAGAACAAACAAATCCCAATATTATAAGGTCCAAATGTTAATGTTTTGACTTTCTAGAATATGTTTTTATGTCAACTTTTAGATAAAAATTGCTAGGATAAGAGAGAATAGGTTACATTAATGATTATATAGTGGTTGTAGTATTTCTTGTTGGATCATATATTTTTAGCAGAATAAGTAAAAGGAATAATATTTGGAGTGTTAATCTTACTTGATAAAACACAAAAACCCATGAGAAAATGGTGATGAGTTTTTTCTGCCAAATTCACAAAATGTTTAAATCTTTTTCCCAAATGCCATTAAATATGAACAACTTCACTTAATATTAAATACATTTCCACCAGCGTTACTAAATACATTTCCACCAGCGTTACTTCCTAGGTCAAATTTTGTTCTAGTTTAACCTGTGTAAGTCCAGAATAGTCACCGATTTGAGCCAGAACAGATGCACTTCCTCTGTCTATCTCTGATTCACTTGTGAATTCCTGTGGTGTTAATCTCTGCATGTTGGTGTCTTTCCTGCCTGTGTAAATCCGTTCATCACACAGCGCATTCTGCCTTTCTTTTGTTGGTGTTTCTTAAAGTACTCAAATATGCTCTTTAAGCAAAACCCTGCTCATGGTGGTATTCCATATGCATGCACTTACTGCTTTTAACCTAAGGGGAACGAGCACGACTGCAAGCATTTGGTGCTGGAGTTGAGAATGGTACATTCCTTTTGGCATTCACCCAAACCGAGCAGGCAGCAACAGGTTTCAGAAACTCTTTTTGTTTTGTCAGGTACTTTGGGAAGAATGAAAAGCAGTATTTTCCTTCCACTCAGCTTGCCAAGCTACCTTCTTTCTTATACAAGTAAATGCTCTTTAAAACAAATACTTAAAAAGTAATTTATGAGAATTAGTCTCAAAAAAAAAAGAATGTTCCTTAGAAATATGAGCAGTGTAAATAGGGAGCAAATAATACTTATCAGCAATCCCTCCAGATTTACACTACACCTTTGCTTTTTTAACAAGGAAGCAATTACATATTGATGTGATCTTCAAGCCATTTCTCTCTCTAGAGAGAAAGCACTAGACTGGGACAGAAAACCTGAATTACATCTCACCATTTACTGGTTTGTAATCCCTAACCAAGCCTTTGTGCAAGATTTTCTCCTTGTGCTAAATAGCACAAAGTTTCTTGTTGGTCTGTTGACTTAAAAAGTCATACAAAAGTATTATGCTGTACATATCTCGTTCAACTGTATCAACAGAAATTGCTTATATCTGATGCTCATTATTCAAGAAGAAGAAAATAAAGGGAAGAAGTTCAGAATATAATTTTCATTAAAGGTCATTGGTCACTGTTAATCTCAGAAAGATCACCCATTGCGATTCATTCATTGTCCCTCTTGAAAGCTGTCTGGATGTTTCAAAAATCACTGAAAGCTTTCCCAGTAGATCTGGGAAATTCTACTTTTGCTAATTGGAAATATGGTATTCCAAAAATCAGACAAGCTGAGTTGTTCCCACTAATTTTGGGGATTTTTATTTCTAATCCTGGCCAAAATCATAGGATAGGAGAAGTGGAGCAGTACCTATTTATTTACTTATTTCAAAACAGCCAGTCTTCATCAAAGACCAAATGAACTACTGGCCACTCAGTGCACATGTCCAGTCAATGAGCAAATCTAAGCCAGATCCTACTGAACTTAATTTTCTCTATTTTCTCCTTAAATTCTCTCAGGGATTGAACATCTATTCTTTACAATTCAAAGATGCTAATGGGAATATTGTGTCTTTTCCCACAGATGGGGGATTAAAAGCAAAATCAATAGACACATCATCATCCCCTGCAGGTAACTTTTACTCTTCAATTGCTTGCTCCCTTTCTCACACCGTGATGCAATTAAGATCTTCTTCTGTCATTTTAGTCTTGCCCCTAGTAAGCAAAGACAATCATGTCCGTGAAAGCAAAAGTCAATAGTTTTATGTACCGAATTATTGCTCCTTTTGAGACTGAGAACTCCAAATTTCTTTCACAGGAAAGCTGGCTGAATGCTCAAGAAAGCTTTCATCTAACATGGTCTTTCTTCTTTAAATTTCAAAGATAAAACCGCCAGAGAGCTTTTCTTTTAAAAAGAAAATCTCCTGCAAAGAATACATAAATTATGTCATACCTTACAGACTAAACTAAACTTCAAGTCCACAGCCAAAAATAATTTTTCTAACCTCTAGGTCAGTGTCCACACTGGTACACACTGTGATGAATCCCATTACCTTAGACCTRCCGTGAAAAGGAAGATGCCTACAGCCTCCAAAACATCAGTGGGGCAATAGTGTGTGACGGATGTTAGGGTGAAAACAGCAGCCAGAGGCATCTGCTGGCTGGGGTGGGAATGCTCTCCATGCCAGCTCTGGTGCACGTCGCAGTGCCTGGCACGCTCAGTGTAGCTGCCAGCTGACTGCCTGTGCTTGTGCAGCCCAGCACATGTGACCTACAAGCAACCAAATTCAGAGGAACTGAGGAGGTACTGCAGATTTCTTCTCGAGCAAACGCARAGGACTGGGAGTACAGCCCTTCCACACTCCCCCTGCGTCTCCTGTGGGTTTCTCTGTGGTGGCACCATCACCGTGGTGGAGCTGCAGTCATTACCAACAGCTGAGGGGCTTAGGAAATCAAGTCAGAGGGAGAGAGTTACTTTATTTTGATACTGGAGTATTTTGAAACGAGAACATGAGTCCCAAGGCAGTAAATTCTGATGTGTCCAGAGGGAACAGATTTTCACCCTGTGTTGTAAGTTTGGTTTTGAAAAACTGGCAGCTATTTTATAAAACAACTTTAAAAGAACATAGAGCAATGAAATTTTCACTTCATATGTTCCATAAGTTTCCTTCATCTTTGAGAAGAAAAAAGTTGTTCCAGTTTTATACATAAGGAATTTGGACACATGGGTATTAGTCATTWTGCTAAAGATCAAACAAAGTTTGAGTTAGAAAAAGGAAAACATTTCCTAAAATTCCCCTTTTGTAACTTACTTACAGGTTTATCTTTCTTTTGGTTTGGTAGTTTCCCATACTGAAAAAATCAACAATATAATACCATAGAGTCTAAAAACCTGTTGTTTGTTACCACACCAAGTCCATTGTTGCCACACCAAATACAGTGTTCTTGAAAACAAGCCGGAAAACACAGGGACAAATTTATTGCAAACTAAACCAAGAGTGAGTTTGGTCTCTGACATTCAGAAAAAAATTGAACTTGCACTTACTTCCATGTATTTGAAAGTTAAAATACAAGAAGCTCAAGCTGTTCCTATCCAAGCTTCTGCTTTGTGTTCTAAAATACCCATTTTAGTGACATTTCAAACCATAAAACATATTTGTGTGGGAAATGGATGACTAATACTGTCTCTACAAATGACTGTTAAATTTTTCTATTGAACTTCCAATTCTAATTGCCATTGAATGCACTTCAAAAAACTCACGCTGAAAATAGTCCTAATATGAAAGTTTATTTTCCTAAACTAACTCAAATTAAAAGATCCAGTAGAAGAGCACTAATTTCAAGTTTCTGAGGAAACACAACTGACAGGCTAAAGAAATAACAACAATAAACAGAATACAGTTATAACTACTAGCTTGCATTTAAAAATACATTATCTCATATATCTGTATAATACAGAATAATATGCTTTCTTAATGGCATTGCAACATTGATTTTTTTAATTAAATTATCTAACTTCCATAAGAAGTTTAAAGTGATGCTGTGTAACCTAAATTACCCAACAATGTTTAGACTATGGTAACTTCTAGAGATGCAGACCTGTAGCTAAAAACACAGCCACAGGAGGCCATATGATAAAGTGTATTACTTTCGAGTCACATCCTTTTTGAATTTCCTCACATCACCATACTAGCCCACAATATACAAATTTCACTTATTTATACCCCTGGACTAACATACCATATATACCTACCCCACATCATTAACTCTGCAGATTTTGACTTGGTCCGGACTAGACTTATCAGTGGGAGAAATGGTAGCGCTGTGGAGCCACTGATTTGATCAGTGAATACTAGAAGTGCCTTCTGTATTCAGGAAATACTTCATTTAAGTAAACACATATTCTTTACCTGTTAATTGTTGCCCAGACAAGTTTTTGTTCTTTTTAGTAGCTGCTACATTACTTCTGTGCCAGGCATTTCCATCTGAATCTGTTGAGGTACCTGCTAAACTGTATTTCCACAAATTTATAGCTGGGCCATAAATGTTAACCAGAGGCTTTCAGTGTTACCACCTCTGCTATGACCATCACAGCATGGGCAGTGTCTGCCAGGGCAGAAACGGTCGCCTGTGCTCCCTGTCCCCATTCCCACCTGCTGCACAGGAGGGAACCCCTAGCCCCACCGAGGGCCCCGGGGTCTGCTCTTGCCCCCTTTCTCAGACAAGGCTGCCCATGTAGCAGCACCTACTTCTAGAGGAGGGGAGAAAGCACGTCAATGCCTCTGGCCAACTGGTGCTCTTGCTTTTTTCTCTGCTCTATTTTCCAGCAGACAAGGGAGGGCTTTGGCTGCGGCAAAGGCAGCCTGGCTGGCTGCTCCTCCGGGGAGAGGAGAGGCAAGGAAAGCAGCCAAACAGAGGCACTGCTGCTTCTTTTCCCCACCCTCCCAGTAATCAGATTTTGTGTTTGCATTCATCTGGCTTTAATGGTATTTTCCAGTTCTGCAATCTGGGCACACTTTAAGTGGTGTTACATAACTGAGAGGACTTTTTTTTTTTTTTTTTTTTTTTTGTGTTTTTTTTTTTTTTTTTTTTTTTTTATGGGAATGATTTAACAGGGTTACTGTACCCCTCTGATTACTGGACTTGTCAAATTATTTTGAACTGTTTGTTAGTAAGTAAATAATCAATTAAAATGGTCCTCTACCATAGTAGGATTACTTGATGGCTTTTGTAAAATGACATTCAGCTTTGGCCACTAGGTAAGCAAAAGACCATGAAACGATTAGGTGTTGCTCAAACTTTGAGAATGAGGCCAACCTTAAAATTCAGATTTGAGTTTGAAAAGAAACAGAAGAGCAACAATGGACAAATACAGTTTTGGCAGCAAAAAGGGAGGGCAAAGTTTAAGACTTTCTTTTATCCCAACCTGTTTTTTAATGTTCATATTGACTGCTACTTGCTCTGAGTGATTGTTCTGTGACCTAATGGATTTTATTATTAGAATAATTCCAAGTATATGCAGTTGACTTTTTTCCTCCTTTATTTCATCCTTCCTAGATATTACCACTGAAATGATACATATTCACCTTCCCTTCATATTTAGCATCCCCAGACAAACCACTGTCTATAATCCTGCCTCTTTCTTCTAACACAGTCCTTCACTGTTTGTTGGTACATGAACATGCTCTTCACAGAGCCATATATAAAGAGATTATTATTTAGACATTTACAGACATGCTTCTATAAAACTACCTTGCTCTCCCTTGTTGCTATATTAGACTTTGTTGTTCCAGTCAGTTTTTAATTTCATTGTAAAAGACAGTGTCAGTGTGAGGTTTGTGGCAGGAAAGGACCTGGTATTCGTGCTGCAGGGTGGTCATGGCTGTAGAGGACAATTCCTCTCGTTGAGGAGAACCTCTGCCTCTTCCCACGTGGTGGGAAAGAGGACCGCACTCACCCTTCTCTTCCCTGCTGCTCGCTTCTCAGCTGAGGTAGCTGCTTGGTCACTTTCCTGCTTTACGCAGATGCTTTCTGTGGTGCCTATCTGCTTAACCCGGGGAAGGGCTGGATGCTGTTACTGAATGTTTGCCAGCAGTTTCTGCTTTTGAAGAACTGAGACCCCCCTGGACTAAAGACAAAAGAAAAAAGAGCTAAAATCCTGTGGCTAGAGAGTGTGTTCTCCTAGACAGGCACATAAATTAGCCATCCAGTGTAGAGTTGCTTTCATAAGGAGTTACAGATTTGTCTAGATCACTGAGTGAGCAGTAATTGCTCTCCTTGTGTAACCTACTGTTGTGATGTCCATAACAGCAGTGTTCGTTAGTGCAGCTCAGCGTGACCACTGAATATTGATTTTTCCTTTGAAAATACATTTAGGAGTCCTCGCTGATCTCAAAATTTCCTGAGAAATAGTAAGTTCATGTAAAATCTTATGACATTCCCATTCCGCACCCCCAGATTATATTCCTCCTGCCTCTTTATTGCAATGATCCAACTACGCAGGGGGCAGGTGGCCCACTCATACATCTGGAATTAAATTCATATGCCTAAGCATACAGCACCATTGTATTGTGTTTTTAAGAGTGCCTAACCTTGAATAAATTAGTAAATGGGCCGACAGTCTGTTTTTAAGGACCAAGCGGACCAGCAGCAGGAACTGAACCAAATAAGGAAGGGAAGTACCAGAAGCAAAGGACCTTTACAACAGCACTGAGCAAAAGCTGCTGTAAAGCAGATATATGTTAGAGTGATTGGCACCTCAGTGCTCTCCCTATCTCTCTCTGAAAGCTAATGAAAAATGATCCTTCTCCTCTTATATATGGAAAAAAAAATATTTGCCATACAGCCCTTATGGAAAAAAACACCTCATCTGCTTCTTTATTTCCTGCTTTTTCTACTGAAATACAATGAATACAAATACAATGGCAGACACTGTCATCCACAGCTTTGAGAGCATCAGGATAGAGATGCACTTGTAGACTCCATTGTGGGCCATTTCTTAGCATCTGAATGCGGAATAAATACATCTAACAACAAATGCTCCTTTGTGCTTCAGTTCCATTATGCCTTTCAATAGGTCCACTATGACTCATTATAAAAAATAGTGCTCAACCAAGGTGAACTATATGAAACAGAAGAGGCTTAATGCTTTCTCTAAACTCCATATTCCTCTGGTTAATTTAGAGAAGAGTCTGTATCCTTCACAAGGAGCATCCAGGTATATACTTTCAAAGGTGCTCAAGCTCTGCTCTCCCTCTCTTTCCAGTTTTAGTGGAGTTGGACTTCAGATACCAATGACTACATGAAATAAATTTGTGGATTAATTAGAAAATGTACATAGAAGGTGGGTGGGACATGCCAGTTAAAATGTCAGTTAAAATGCCAGTGAACTAAATGTGACAAGTATGTATTCACAAATTTGAATGAGGGTGTGTGTTAACAATGAAAATATTTTCCAGTGGGAAACAGGAGTAGTAACCAATGACAAAAAATCTAGAGGCAGGCAAATTTTGTAATGCTTGTGGTGTTTCTGTGGAATATGATAGGGTAAACATCTGTAAAACAATTACTGACTATATTGTGCAAACCCCAGGACGCTGACTTGGCACATCCACTATTCCACAGTGTCAGAATCAGGACCAAGCATAGTAAATGATGGTGTATTAGGAGAAAAAAAATGAATACTAGGAATTATTACGAGTTCTGGGGTGTCTTYTGCTAAAAATAAAAAGCTTTGTGGACTGCCATGTCCAATTACTTCACAGTGATATTAAATTTGCATTCACTACTCAGTATTTCGTCACTGGTTCAAATGCCTACCAATATGCCTAAGTATCCAAGCTTATTTGTTGACCACTCCCTCTGTTGAGTATGAATTATTGCTTACATACCGAAATGATTATTTAACTAAACAACTGTTACACATCTTCTGAATTGCAAGAAGTGTTAAAGTATTATATGTGATCTTTTTTGCAACAGGTGGTGATACAAAATGTAGTAGTAGGAAATTTTGCAAAACCATCAGGAATCTGGTAGAAATTAGGAGAATCCATATAATAAGTTTCAATTTTGCACAAGCACCAAGTTTTATCTGTCATTATTTTAAAGTAAATAATAAAATACAGACTAGCTTCCAGAACTGTTTTGCTTTTTGATGGCCAAAAGAAACACCCACTCACTGACAATCTGTGTTTTATGAAAGTAGATTGCTTTGAAAGTGTAGGTGTATGCCACAGTATGATAAAAGAAGGGCAAATCTTAGATAAGATAATACTGCTTTAATTCTCTCAGGACTTTCCAGGAGTCTGATTTGTATAGCTGAAGACTTTAGGACCCTGCCTAACAGGTAAGAATCTATTCTGATTTAGAGAATTGTCTTTACAACTTCTAAAAAATACATAATATACTTATGAAACAAACACAATGGTGGCACCAACAAGGCTTCTTCCAAACTTGTGCTTCCATTTAAAACTTTATTTTGTATGTTCAGAACATCACCGGAAACATAGAAACTTGTAGGCACAAATTACTTCATATCCAGAGTTTTTGAATAAAATATTTGCTAATGAAATCACAACAACACATTTTCATGATAACTATAGATCTTAGTATTTCATATATACATATAAAAGTCATGCGTTTTAAAGAGTCATTTTGTCCAGATCATGTTTTCTAGGTGCTAAAATTCACTGTAGATCTTACATGTTCTAAATATGTCATAATTTTTCTGTACATTTTAAAGAGTTCATTATATTGATATCACATTCCCAAAGAAAACACAAAATGTAACAAAGCTGTATATTTTCTCTATTTACCTTATAGTTTTTTCCCTGTATTAAAAAAAATTAATTGTATAAGTAATAACAAAACAAATGCTTTAAACCAGCTCACAAGTAGGTAAGATATGTAAAATGTAGTAGTATAAACTAGGATGACAATGCAAGGGTATAAAATATGTTCTCTTTCGAGACTGTGGTCCATGAGTAATATTGCTTCTGTACTGGCCTTGCTTTGATACATGCAAGTCCATGAAATAATTCATGGCTTATTATGTAGCAGATGAGGAATCAACTGGGAATTAAAGGAAATGATCCTAACAACCGTCAGCTACTTATTTTATTTCCACCTTTGCCATACAATTACTCTTTCCTTCCGATGAGGCACATTCAAAAAAGATCCAGACCAAATTTCAGCCTGTAATATCCTTGCAGTCATAACCTTTTGAATCTAATTCAGATCYTCTGTATTCTACTTCTGCAAGATTCTTTACTATGTAAATAGTTCCTCCAGTTAAAGTAATAAAGTTAAAAGKATCTTTGTCTTTATATGACCTTTTTTCTTTGAGTTTCTATCATTATTCCATGCTGGCTCCTAGGCATGTGCCATGTATGATGACCTCTGGCACCCGCTTGTTAGCATCAACAGACCTCTGTACTGCTGACCTCTGTATGTGACCCATTACTCCTTAAGTGTGATCATTCTTTTGATTTTCCAGTTTTGTTAGTGGAATCCAATGCTGTGAAGATGAGTATCTTCAGCCATTTGCTTACAGATGGAGTAGATGTATAAACATGTATAAAAGTCTTACTAAACGTAGTGCTTTTAAATGTTTTGCATCCCTGATCTGGAAATACTATCTATTGAGAGACTGACAAGAAAAAGATGCACTTAGCCATATAAGCCATACCACGTTTCTTTATGCATTTTAGAAACTATTTAAGAATGTGAAGAGGCAGTCTGACCAAACGCAGAGTGAGCACTGGACTGGGACTGAGGAGATCTGCTTTTGTTCTTCGGTCTACCACTGGCTTGCTGGGTAACCTATGTGCAGTTGCGTCCTCTCTTCGTGCCTCAGTTTCACCACCTGTGAAGTTAAGATAATGATGCTGTCCTTTTTGTAAAGTGCTTTGAGTTTTATGGAGGAAAAGCATCGTGTAAAAGCCAGGAATTTACTGCTAAGGAAGAGCCTCAGCTTTTTTTCATGCTCTCTCCAATTTTCTCTTCTAATACAATGAAGTAAACACACAAAATTCTGTCTTCTTTGAAATCAGTAGGAGTTTTACGCTTGATTTTAACAGTGCCAGAATTTCTTCTGAGTGAATGACAAAAGTTGTGCTCCTTTCTAGACAGTGCTAATAGCAATTCTTGCTCAAAGAAATGTATACTATCATCCTACCTGTGAAATATCTGCACGTTTGTTTGGAAGGTGGAAGGTAAGCAAGCAATAGCTCTGAGAGCAACACAGTAACAATTTTTAGTCCAAATACTGCATATGAACAGCTCCTAGAAGATATTTATAATGCAACAGCATGCGTACTAATAATACTAGTACTTGACCGCATTTTCCCATAGTATGATTTTGACATAAACATTTACCAAAAATATGGTGGTTTGTTTTTATTATTTCAAAGCAGTTCCTAAGGTGCAAATTGTAGTTTATACAATTTTGATGTGTCCTTTAAAAAATGTATGTGCTTCTTTTATCTTAGATGGTCTTTGTTATCAGTAGGATACATACTTTACTCATTCATATTAGTTTTTAAAAAAGCATTGGAGAGAGATCCAGAAAAGCTCACATTTTGTACACTTTTTCCCCTTCCGAAGGTTTTGAGAAGAGCGGTTTCCCCTGACAGAGTGATTTGAACCAATTTTTTTCTATTCAGAACTTTGTATTGCATTGTAAGGCAGTACTCAACTCTTAATATGCCAAATCCTGTAGTACTTATCCCAGCAAATCTTCTCTGAGAGACTCTTGTGGGCCCTAACTCCAGATATAGGATTTGGTTCTATAAATAGTCACAGCACTTCAAATCATGAGTTCAAATGGTAAATACAAAACCCTCCAGACAATATAAAGGCAATAGATCTAGTAGTGCATGAATGCAAAACCATTCTAATTGGAATATAGTAATGTAAAGAAGTTTCACTCAGCTAATCTGGTAATTTGGATAAAAACTTTGTATACTACATCAACCCCTCTCCAAGGGTACCACCAGCTCAGTAGACTTCCCTTTCATTCACTAATCACACTGTGTGTTCATTTAACCATCAGCAGCATTTGAACTGAGCCTTTCCCATAGAGGCTTTTGTAGGGGACTCCCCAGCCAGTCCTCCCTGGGGAAGCTTTCTGTTTGTATATGTACACCATTTTTATAAAATCTGACATTCTCTACAGGCAAAACATCTACTCTTCTGAAATATATTGGGGCCAGAAAGATAGGTCATTCTTGAGGCGATGGGTCTGGAAAAGGAGATGATCTCCATCTCTCCCACAGGGGCTGGCTTTTCCTCATTCTTCAGTTCAAACACTGCATGATAGTAGAAAGAAATCTCATGCTGGGGGGGGGAAAGAGAATATCTGTTCCTATTAACTGTGCTATCCCCACACTTCCTTTTAGTGCGAAATTGTTTGTTTATTTGGCAGATCCGAGACTACCTTATGCACACTGCCCCACCAGTCAGTAATGAAAATTGAATGGAATTGTTTGTCCACAGCATTCTCAAAGGGTGTGATAACAGCACCCAGCATGCATTTATATGTTCTAGGTTTCTTCATGGCCATTTCTTTGTTTTTCTTCTAACATTATACATTGCTTTCTCTTGCAGTTATATGCAAATGTAAATAATATGAAGTTGACTTCCCAAATCTTCCACATTATGCTAAGGATGACATTTCTTTTCTTCTGTAAACTACAAAATTAGATATCCTGGCCCATCTTTCTTTTTCTTCCTGATTTTTTTCGCTGATAAAGTACATGATTTTTTAATTGTTGGCTTTTTTCATAGTAACCACAGTAACTCATTTTTTCAAATTCCAAATATTTCTTTTAAAATAGATATTAATAAATAGGGCCTTGTATGGTTGTTTGCTGTCTATATATTTTACATGGGTATTGTCGACAGGTGAGACTGCATGACTGACTCCTGACAGTGCAATTTCACATCACCACACATTTGCCTTTCAGCTTCTCTTTCCTTTTCTGCTGCTTGCTTTTTTTGCCATCGATTTGTAAACTCACAGTCCTGCGTTTCTCTAGGTTTAGCAATTCTTGGAATAACTCTTTCACGTTGTGGTTCAGCTTGGCAGAGGTCTCCATGAAGGCACATTTCCACTTCTTTGCCATGGCTTCTCCTTCACTGCTGTCCACCTCTCGATTTTGGTTCTCATCATTTTTGTTCCCCACCAGCATTATTGGAATGCTTTCTACATCTCCTTTAATCTGACATATTTGTTCATAGATAGGTTTGAGTTCCTCCAAGGACTGTCGGCTTGTGATAGAGTAAACCAAAATGAAAGCATGTCCTTTAGAAATAGAAAGACGTTGCATGGCTGGAAATTGATGGCTTCCTGTAGTGTCAGTTATCTGCAAAGTGCATATGCTCTTATCACAGCTGATCACCTGCCGATAGGTGTCTTCAATGGTAGGGATGTAGCTCTCTCTGAAAGTGCCCTTCACAAATCTCAAGACCAAAGAACTTTTGCCCACTCCGCCAGCTCCAAACACAACAACCCTGTAATCATTGCTTTGCTCAGGCATGTTTCTCGATGTGTCTGTTGCTCAGCTAGAGGGAAAAATCTAGGAAAGAAAATGACAAAAAGAACAAGACAGACATTAATATAGGTACATGTGGAGAGTGCACTTTGTGATATCTTTCCCAATAAGAGACATTAACRTGATGTAAGTGATGGCATACTAGTTGTAATAATTTAAGAAGACTTGCAGTGGGTTAGAGTGATTTATTTCAGTAGTAAATTTAGGATTTGCAATCCAGCCTGGACTGGTGACAAAAGACCATCTTCATCACTTCATGACTTATTTTAAATTAACATTGTGAGTTTAAGTATTCTTCCTACTGGACTAATATCCCCAGAAATAAAAAGCTGCATCTGGGAAATGGTATTTCAGCAAGGCCAAGGCCCAACGAAATTGTAGAAACTGAATTACTCTTCTGTCTCTAAAACAAGTTTCCTCAAATCATTGCTGAAACACACTGGTAAACACATGTATGACAGTCAATTACTTTAAACATGTCATCCCTTCAGGAGTTAGCGAATTTAGCAGTGCTACAACTGGAAAACACTCCTGAGTGTTATCTAAGACATATGTGTAGCTTATTCAGCAATAGCACCAGATATGCTTTGTTTCTAACTCTTTGGGAGTATGTGCCCCACTTCCATGTGTTTTTCCACTTGCATTTCAGGTCAAAGAGTACATTTTGGTAAACTGAGATTGTTCATGTTCAGTCTGCCTTTTCATTCTAATCTTTATTTCACAGCAGATGATATTTGACTGAAGACATGCTACACTTATCAGAAAGGTTGTGCAGGCATCTTCACAACATTTTTAAGTGGCATACATTGTCAAGGTTGGCAAATGCCTATGTCAAAGGTCACAAAACTCTGTGATCCCTGAAATCAGTTCCCTTCGACAAAACCTGTCTGTAAACAGTAGGACCACGGATATCGTCATCATTATTAAGTAACACAAATGGTAAAGCTTTCACAGGGTTGCAAGCTGTCGTTGTTTTAGAATTCATTGAAATAAATGTGATTAATTTGTCCTCCCATGAGTAGCAGCTCATTAGGTCCACATACACATTATGTATGTACATAATGTACATACACGTTATGTACAAGTCTCTTTTTATCCTTAGTGAGATTTAAGCAAATAAATACTAAAAAATTGAATCCTAAAAGTTGAAGAGAGATTAGGATAATGTTACTTTTCAGACCAAAACTAGATATATAAAAAGTATGTGTGGAACGAATGCAAAATTTTCTGCACCTATATTTGTTCTTAGGAAAATAGGCTGATTTAATAGGGAACCTTGTCCACATGCCCTAACTGTGCCAGGTTATTGAATTTGCCTGTTGCAATGTTACCTGGGTAGCAGCTCATCCAGAACAACCCGAAGGGATTTCTTACTGAATAAGGAAAGCCTTCAAGCTATTTCTTCATTGCAGCAGAAGGAGTGATTTCATTGTGGGGCAGGATTTTAAATTACCCTTTAACTGCCTAGCATGGGGAGGATAGCTGTACAGTAATGCTGCAGAGGTATGGATGTGAGTGGAGCCCCCATGACCTTATCCCAGTCGCCTGCCCGCACTTAATTTTGTGCTTCTGCATCTTTGATGCTGTTGCTGCCTGTGCCAGTTAGATTAAAGCTATGGCTACCCATGCTGCACTAATGTCTTCATTTTGCTATTCAAGCATACTCTGATTTTGTTATCCTTCTTGTCCAGGGCATCTT
Source organism: Oceanodroma leucorhoa (assembly GCA_030449065.1). Classification (NCBI taxonomy): domain Eukaryota; kingdom Metazoa; phylum Chordata; class Aves; order Procellariiformes; genus Oceanodroma; species Oceanodroma leucorhoa. The sequence goes on along the minus strand of JASVER010000131.1, from coordinate 1,011,636 downwards.
ATTCTGTCCTAATTCTAATGTCTGAGTAAGCTGAAAACATCTGTCTTTACATAATGTGTAGAATGAAGGAGTTGTACCTCCTCATCTGCCACACCGTAGGCAGAATAAGCAGTGCAACTGGGGATGCTGGTCCTGAGGCAAAGTGGAGAGCTGTCACAGCTCTGCCTACCCAGCCTGGCTTCAGGCAGAAGGCAGCTTCGCCCCTTCCATCTCTCCTATGCTGCAGTCACTGTCAGTCTTAGAGACCTGTTTAAATATAGGAAAGATTGATAAATAAGAGTGTTCATCCTGAGGCACTGAAGCAACGTTGTTCCTCTCTGACAGCAGAATTCAAGGAATGGAAAGAAGAGTAGTCTCAGAAAACACTGGCGTATGTGTTTATGTAAGAGGGAAAACCCTCTGCAAACAAGGAAAATGGGCGAGCGGCTCATGCTGTTGAGAAAACAAACAAAACCAAAGTAGCTAGCAAGAAATGAGAACAGAGGAAGCTAGCAGGATGCTGTTCCACTGAGAATAAACTTGTACCTAACAAACAGCTGCAAACATGCAAATTCAGAACAGTCGTAGAGCTTAGTCATGGGTGACTGCAGAGAATGAACTACCATAAGAATTATAGTTTAATAATTTTTGTGAGCAAAAAGGCAAGAGAAAAAAACATAGCTATTTCACCTCAGAAGCAGCTTAAGCATTCCACAATCAGATAATAGGTAGCCTAGGAACGATRGGATGATGAGAAAAAATGCACTATGAAAATCAGTGAAATATGGAGTAGAGAAATAAAATTTTAAAAGCTAGCTGAGTGTAGTCCTACTATATTAAACTTCATCCTTTAAGCATACTCAGAAATCTCCAAGAAAACTGGCACAGATGGTTGCCCAAAAGTTAGAACAAATTGAAATGTGGCACTTAGTGGCATGAAGTATTAAGCATCCGAAAAGCATCCCTTAGAAAGGGAACATGAAATGGCATGGTAACAGTCCTCAAATACATAGTAAGTTTTTGCAAAGAGGGAGAGTGTGTATCTATAGTGGAAAAAACCTGGAATTAATGACCTTACATTGTAAGAGAGATTCACATTACATAATAGGAAAACTTTACAGTGGTAAAGAGAGCACATCGATTGCTTAGCGAGATTTTGCAGACTGTCTTTAGAAATGACCATGGAATCACAGGATAATTCAGGCTGGCAGAGACCTGAGGAGGTCTCTGGTCCAGCCTGCTGGTCACAGCAGGGTCAGCCATGAGACCAGACAAGGTTGTTCTGTCCTGTCAGCATTTCCCACAGCCTCTCTGGGCAACCTGTTGCACTGCTAAATTACCCTCAGCGTGATCTTTTCCCCCTTATATCTAGTCTGAACTATGTGTGTTTCAACTCATACCTGTTATCTCTCCTCCTCCAACCGTCCATTGCTGTGAAGAGTTTGACTCCATCTTCTTGGTGGCTTTCCTATAGGCTTTGGGGGGCTGCTGCTTGGTGCCYCCCGAACTGTGCCTTCTCCAGGCTGAACCAGCCCTGGTCCCTCAGCCTGCAGGGCAGGACAGTGCTGCAGCCCTGGACACCTCGGTGCCCTCAGCTGAACTTGCTCCAGTTTATTGATGTGTTTCCTCTCCTGGGGGTGCCCAAACTGGACAAACTACATAGCTGTTGCCTCTTGAGTGCTGCGCAGAGGGGGATTACCACCTGCCTTGACCGACTGGCCATGCTCCTGTCCATACAGCCCAGGACACGGTGGGCCTTCTTTGCAACCAGGGCCACTGCCGGCCGTGCCCAGCCGCTGCCCACCATGGCCCCAGGGCCTTCTCCACAGAGCTGCTCCCCAGCCTGGGCTGCTGCAAAGGAGCCGCAACCTTACTTGCTGTTTAGTTTGTCCCACATACAGGTCTGTTAGTCCTGAAGATCCTCAGTTTTACCAATATAAACAATACAGATTATTTTATTTTTTGTCGCACTTACGAGCTGGAAGCAAACAAAACAAAAAGCTTATGCAAGGCTTTTTAATCACACCGGAGAAAGGCTTCCCTAAATAATTTTTACTATGTGGTTGGATTCTTCGTGTGGATCTGGTCAAAGATTATCCTGCAGCGAAAATCATTCTGTGTGACTGTGGTGCACTTGCATTCAACTGTGCATTTGTTAATGCTTTTCATACCACCCTATTAGTGTATTGATTTTTCTTTGTCTTAAAATACGTTAACTACAACACACAACAGGACAAAATAATGTACCACATGGTTTCATCAGCTTTCAATATTCTGGCCAATGCGGGTATGGATAAATTGACTTGAAAGAAGTCTGACTTTTCAGATGTACAAAATCCTCTCTGATTCATACTTTGAGAACCTGTCTGTTTCATAATCTGCAGACAGAAAACAGCAGTTGCTTCTTACACTGTAGAACTGACTTACTCTGGAGTTTGTGTGTAATAAAGCCTCATTTGCTGCCTTTGCTACTCTCACAGACTACATCAGTGAAAATTTACTCTCAACCCCTGAAGCATCAGGTTTAACAAAACTATCCTCACTTAAAAAGGCAAAGCACTTCTCATAACATACTTCCATACCCTTCATTTTTTAATTGTTTGGTTGCAAAGTTCAGCAAGTTAGTGAGTCTCCACATACCTCTGCTGACTTAGCTGTTTTGTGCAGATGCTCCGCTAGCACAAGGCTCGAGTTGCTCTAGCTCAGCTGCTGTGGGTGAGCTCGACAGGCTATTCACTGGGACAAAAGACTGCCTCCAGTACAAACTCAACTGGCCTTTACGTTGGTCTGCATTCTTTCCCTAGCTGTTTCTTACATGCCAGGTAAAAGAACTGAAGGGTTGTTCTGACAGGAGGATACAGTTTAAGGACTGAGTAATTTTGATATAAAATAAGTTATTTTGTTATAAAATGATAACAAAAATAAGCATTTAAAATGTTTAAACAAAGTACCTTGCATTACAGATAGATCAAACTCTTAATGTTATTTGGATGACTAATTACATGTGGGTGCGTTAGCATTTAATAAAGCAATGTCACTGATCCTGTATTTAGCCACTGGATCTCCATGGTTATCTCCTATCTTTAACCGGTTTTTATGGTCTAACTTTTCCATCAATTGTATTTATTACTTGCCTCTTATGTTTGTATTTAAGCCATGAATAACGAATGCAATAAGGGGCAAAAGGTATAAGGAGGCTGAAAACTAACTGCTGACAATTAATCTACTTGAATACTTACRCTCAGAGTAATATGAGGTTAGAATCTCACAGCTGGTGAGCCCTTCCAGTTTGTATTTGAAAGTAGGTATAGAAAAAATTGCTCACTCTCCAGTCTTTCCACAGTTTTGGTTTTGTCGCAAAAGATTTTCACCATGTTTGCATCGTTAGACTTCCAAGAAATGTCACAGGTTGCAAATTTCTTTGAAATTGTTTGGCTAGATGGTATCTTTCAGGGTAGCATGTTTTATAAAACAACCTGATCCTACCTTTGCTGTCTGGAGTCAGAAGCTTTGATAGCATCTTAACTGATCTAGTTCTTGAGGTTTTATGATGTCCTACTGAGATGTCAGTCTGATATGCAATACAGCAATTGTCAGATGCTGTGTATTAATTTCCTGAAAGCTCTTTTTCCTCAAGCAAAACCATCTCATGTCAGGCACTGATTTTTATTTTGTTTTTTAAAGTCTAAGGAGATGTCTCTGTTTATATTGTCATTGTTAAGATGAAAATCCAATAAAGTACAAGCAATGCATTTAGTTCAAAAGCTTGCATCAATTTAAATTAACAGTCCATTAGGCTATCGAGTGATGACACCACTATGCAAAGATACAAGGTGCAACGTGAAGAATAATACCAAATGTAGTTATAGATAAGATGGATTTCAGCATGGTTGTAAGGTTAATGGCCATTTCACCATATCAAAGGTGAAAAAGGTACACATTATTTACATACAAGAGGGAAAGAGAGCTCTGCAAGGAGTTTTTACTCATTGTACATTACAAACACGTATGCTACACTACAGATACAGTATTATACAGGTATTAAGCCTTAATACAGGTATTAAGCCAGGATATCAATTTTAGAAAGTTTTTTCAGAGAGGTTCTCTGGGAGTTTTTGCAGATTCCCTTCACACTGCTGGCCTAACGCAGAAGAGTAACAGAAAGGACAAGAGTCTTTCAGAATAATTTGTTGCAGTTTTGTTCCATATTTACAGAAATAGAATATTGTCCTAAGAACACCTGCATGTAAAGGAGGTAGGATCCAGCCTCCATCCTGTTCTGTGGTCACAGATGCTGTGCTCTGCTTTAGCAAATTGTCGTATTTTCATCACACTGATGTTGAAAATTTCATTCCCAAAACAATGTCTTTTCAAAATTGTTTGAAGCCCTATAAATTATCATATCAAATGGATTCCTTGGTAAAACAAAAATCTAAACACATAGTTGTCACAGTAAGAAAATCTTTACTAGCTCTTGGGCTAAGATACRGCCCATAGGGATTGTAGCAGAAATAGTTCTGCTACGCAAGAAAGAACTGGAAAAAGAAAGAGGAGAGAATTAGATTAATTTTCTACAGGGGCAATAGGTATCATGGGTTTCTGAAACTAGGTTTAACCAAAGTGGCATTGCTTGTTGAGGAAGGCAGGACTGGTGATGAAGAATGAATGATGCAGAAGGGTCTGTTGATTCCCTTCTTTACTGAGCGTTCAYGCGCAGAAAAATTAGAAGGTGCTGGACCTGGTCCAACAAAGAGCTTTAGAATTAGGAATACACTTAAATGATTTGCTCTGTTGTTGCCCAAGAGCTTTCAGAACTAACCCTTGAGTACCAGGTATGTACTAATGAACCATTACCATAAAACAAGATTCAGCATCATTGAACATACTTACCACATGAAAAAACTTCCTTCCATGCAGAAACAGCAATAATATGCTAAGTTTACCCAGGGTGGTCAGGTGTCCTACTGGCTGTTACTTCCTATTTAGTGGATTGGCTAATCTTAAAATTAAAAAAGGAGAATTTTATGACTCAGTTCCTGTTTAAATTCAAGCTTTCCTTTAGGCATTTTAGATACTTCATTGACTTAAATAGAGCTACTCTTATATTTATTTACCAATTCAAGCATTTTGGTAAGCCAGTATCTTAATCTTTTAAGTGCTTAGGGTCAAAAGTCAGTGAGAAATGACTCAGAAGCCTTTGCGTATGTGTAGTAAGGTATTCATGAATTCACACATAGAAATAAAAATGTCTAGATAATTGTATTTGACTCCTTATGGGACTGATTTTTTTGAGTTTTCTCCCAGCTTAACAGACCAAATACTGTAGTTTTTGCTCAGTTTTCAATAGATTTAATTTACCTGAGTAAAGATGGAAAGATCAACTTACAATTTTGTATGTTGACCTTTCAACGTGTAGGACATTATGCCATTGGGTAGAGCAGTAGGGTTATTAACTGGAATCTGTCACTCATATAAATGCAGGATCAGAGACTTAGTCTGACCTTTCAGCCCCTCTRGTTTTTAACAGCAGAATACTCTTTTTGGCAATTAGCTATGGCTTTATATGCTGTAGTGAACTTCTGCTTCTCTAGATGTCCACTAGTCAAAACAAGTGACTTTTTATTCTGCATCTTATGGAAAAAGGTGTGGCTTTTAAGTTTTCCTGGATGGAGAAAGCTACAAACATATGAAACTCTAAAAAAACCCAAACCAAGAAGGAAAATTTCCCAAATAATCATTTAGCTCTAGAGGATTCAGATGTTAAATTCCATACATTATGAGATTCATGATAAAAATCCCAGCATAGGCAAGAAGCTAGTTCCATATAAATATGTGTATTTACACAGAAGAACCATGCGTCTGTGGAAGATCGGTTTCGATTCAGTAGAGGAAATTGTACAAAGACCAGTGGCCCTTTTGCCTTTCCACTGTAGTCCTCAACTCCTTAATGTTAATTTGAGACTATTTGCACAAGTCTTCTATAGAAGCAGAATTATTAAAGGTTAAGGKCTTCTGACTTATTCTTATGAAGGTAACTTCACATTAATTTTAAGTCAGAACTACTGGATGTTTTGGGAAGGAAACATCTGCAGTCCAGGAATGGATTTGCTCTTTTCATATGGCTGCTTTACTACATACATATTTTAAAAGAGGATGCTAAAAGGCTGTCATAACTTCACTGACACTTATTCAGATTCAACTAAAACCAATTCCATTACCTGCAGTCAGGGTGAGGGGGATTGCATTTTGCTGCCATAGTGCACTGCAGCCCTGCAGAGTCAGAGAAATCAGAGACTGATTTTCATTTCAGATACAGAAGTCTAACATTCAACTCAAATTTATTTGCTCAAGAGGAGGTGCTCGTGACCTTGGTGTGAGTGGAAAAGTGCATTTGTCACAGACCTGACACACCCTTTTTGACATTTTGCTCCTATCTTCCTTTGATACTCATTTCAAGAATTATATAATAATCAATATTTTGTGGTTGAAAACAAAACAATATTTGTTTTCTCAAAAAGGCAAAATAAAGTATGTTCTGTTTGAATTCATGCATACAGTTGCATTGTCACTCGGTGGGTCTTTTCCACTGCCTTTCCAGCAGTAAGATAAGATAATTTAATGCACATTTTAATTTGAGTGCAAGAATAAGAATGCAGTGAAAGCATCTGTTTGTTGATACTTAAAAACCATTGTTTGGGTGGAAAGTAAAAAATAACATTTAAGGAAATTGATCATTTAAAAGGGAAAGTAATATTGCTAATATTATGTATTCACGTTTCACAAAACTGCCATTTTTCTTCTTGTATGTAATACTGATAATTGCTCAATTAGGCCAAGTAATACAAAGTATTAAGGGGAAAGTAACAAACATTTGGAATCAGCCGTACATACCAAACCAAATCTCCCACAGAGAATACTATTTCAGTGTAAGTGAAACGGCCTGATTCTGATGCATAGTGAGGGAGCTGGAACATTCAAATACAGCTTATTATATATTACAGAATAGTTACTGAAGTGTACTGTGAATTTAAACCAATCCAATGTAGTATGTAAATCAAGACCATTAAAAAGCAAGAAAAGAATCAGGTTATAAAGAGAAAGAAATAGAAGAAAAGGGAATATGGAATTGAATGAAGTCATTCTGTAGGAGCATCTTTGAACCAGAACAGTTTATTGCAGGTTTTTTAAAATAAGCTAAGTTTGGGGCAATAATGCACACTAAGTCACAATGAAAGTGTGACGTTTTGCTTTTTCACACGTGATGGTGGGATCCTTACATGGGCAGGTGTGTTGGTTAGCACAAAAGAAAGTTATCAGGTGATTCTCAAAGGAAACTAGAACCAGCACTAGTAACAACTTCAGGAACAGCATTACCAGTTTATATATTATCCACTATTTTTGTTGGTACTACAGAGACTGCAGTGCCAGTGTAATATGATCTTAACCACTTGGCCAGAAGGAGCCATGCCTCTGAACTCCAATCATCTTCCAAAGAGCTCTGCTCTGCACTGTGAGAAGGGGATACTATTCAGCCTGATGACCATCAGGGCTTACGTGTCTGCTGTTTGGCCACGGTAGTGTAAACAACAGTGCAGCACAACCTAGAAGAGAAATATGCTTTCATTTGGCTCTACTGTGGGATGTGTGGAAAACTGTGTTTCCAAAGACCTTGTCCCATTTTCAGAGACTTTTTAATGCAGGGAACTTCCAGTGAAAAGTATGAATGGTATTTAGCACTGAAAGAGACCTTCTGGATTATCAAATGCAATTCTTTGCCATTGCAGGCAACCATTTCACATACTCCCTTCCATCAAGCACTAACTGAAAAGCATTTAGAGCCTTTTCTTTCTATTACTTCAACGAGAAGGTAATTTCAGAACCTTGCTGCTCTAATGGTTTGAAACCTTCCAGCCTAAGTGTATTCACAGCCCATTTATATCCATTTGTTCGTCTCTCTTCCCAGGGATGAAGATAAATAGCTGTACATCGCAATCATTCCGCCAGTTCCATGGGGCCATTGATATGTGTATTTGAACCTGTTCCGCATTTGGACAGTTCTTCATGCAAGAGCCTCAGAAATGTGGTGTGCAGTGAGAGAGACCATGAAACCTGGAGGGATACCACATTTCATAGCCCCTGAAAGATGGCATGGATGCCATTCTGTGAGAATTAGGCACTGCTGCATTTAGTAAGTACAGCTGGACCCCGGGGGGCAGCCCCAGAACACAAGTGAAGTCCATCAGCCAGAAAAGTAAAAAGAGGGGGGGAGGAAGTTGGGGGAAGCCAAAATAGCTCTCTGACCCAGAATTAAAAACTATGAGACCTGCAAACATTCTACATACAGTAAACCGTAAACCCTGGCAAAGCTATATCAGCAATCAGTTGCAATAGCTTTGTTTATGTGGAAAGGTATGGGAATGCACACATTACCTACACCTGTGTGCATTTATAAACAGGCATAAATGTGTTCATGTATGACTAGGTACTCATGAAAACAAGACATTCAGAAATTGCTTTAAAAATAAAATACATCAAATCTTGCTGCTCCATTCTGGGCTCACCCAGCTGTGACTGAGTGCTGCAGCATACAGAGCACCCCACATTTCACGGGGAAGATAGCAAGAGAGGAAGTATCATCAACTCCGAATTCGCATCACTCACAGACACTTGAGAATGGCCTTTCATGATTTATTTTCCTTCATTCAATTGAGAGAGGCACAATCTCCTGAACAAATAAAATAGTGTCCGCCTGTCAGTGGAATGCTGCAAAGTTGTATTTGTTTCAAAGAAAGCTGCACCTGGTGTTATTTTATTCAGACTCAACATTTTTATATTCTTTCATCACATAAGTTATAAATGTAGCTTTCATTTTAAAAAAAATAATCTCTCTTTAAACCACTGCAGTGGCAGCAGTATAAACTAGGGCAAAATTCAGCACACTGAGTTTTAATGAAAGACAGTTTAAAGAGAAGGTTATGAAGCCATTACTAGCATCCCAGCACACAGTAAAATGATGATGTTTAACTGGTCAGTATGCATGTGACCAGCTTCTGGCTTCCTTGTCAGCCCCAGCTTATAGCATGCCACGTTATCTACATGAGAGAGAACGCTTAGATCAAATCTTGCAGTGGTAACTCATGCAAAACTCTACTGGCTTCAGCGGAAATTTTGCCTGAGTGAGGACTGTGGATTTTTGCCAAAGGAAATAAAGACCTTTAACCTAAATGCAAAGCTATGTTTGTTGTACGAGGTGAAGCAGAAAAACAATGGAAAAAAAAATTTACCTGTGCAGGAACGGAAGGCTCCAAGTGCTCTTCAGTTTCTGCCTGTCATCGCACCAGCTCTTCACCCTTCYCTGCCCTGGGTTTCCTCCAGCAGAAGGGAGTCCCTGCCTTAACCRGGGGGGCTGCCGCTTCCCCGGGCGCTGCCTGCCTGTGCCGGGGCTGGCTGCGCCGGCGGCCCGGCGCCTCCCCCGCCTCCGCCCCGGCGCCGGGGCTGCGGCTAGCGCTGGTGTCGGCCCGACGGCAGCCTGCCTCTCTCTTTCTGCTCCGACCGACGGACTGGCTCCAGCCGCTGCTGGTGCTACTGCCTAAATGGCGACTGCAAAGCTCATCTAGGCTGTTAACTGCCACCTACCGAATAATTGTGGAATATATATATATGTATGTATATAGGCTGTAATCTTCTGGCTTTCTCAACAAATTAGTAGATTTTTACAATTAGTCTTTAAGCCCTCAAAATATTCTGTAGTTTACAATTTGAAGCTGTAGTTTACATTAATCTGTGCCCATCATTCTCCCTTTCTTTCAGCACCTAAACGCGGAACAAGCTTGTTCCTTTAACTTTAAAAAGCTTACAAAGCCTTTGGTTAGGCTAATGCCCAGTGGGCATAAACCAGCACAGCCGTATTCAAATCAATGGAGCTGTGCCGATTTATACTCGCTGAGAAATTCATCCCTTAGGTCTAATATTTATTTGCAAAAATACAGTAGATCTCAAGTACAAAAAACACACCATAAAAACAGCTTTTGTCCAACACAGCCCCTCAAAATTTCACTCATCTGAAAGCAGATAAGACTTTTCTTTTTCCTGACAGCAGTGTAAAATAAGATTCTTGAGTTTCATGGGCAAACATAAATCAAGAAAGTACATTGTTTTTTCCACCTTTAATGGTGATTTTTTGATGAAAAATCCAAAGGCAAGATCTAATGTCTCCCTCAGCTGTTTATTTTTAAAACAACTCCTAGAAATACTCAGAAAGGGCTTTTCTTTCCCGACTAGAAGTGCGCTTCACTGGTGATGTTTGAACTCCCACTGCAGAAAGGAATTCTAAGTACAGAGTCTTTCTGTGAATCCCCAGGTAAGGTGTGAGGATGCTACTTTCATAACCCAGTAGCAGGGGTATGTAGCACCATAGTTTCTCTAAGCTTGCACCACGTAGCTGGTTGAGTCGTGAAATTAAAGGGCTCTGTGCTCACCCCGAGGAGCACTGCCCTGCAAGGACAGGTGGCACTCAGCTCCCCAGCACAGCAGCATGGAAAGCGTTCAATTTTTAGTCTTGCTGTGACTGCTGAGAGAAGCACAGGTCGAGCAGCTAGCTCCCAACGGCTGGTATGATTTGTTAAATGCCACTCTCCGTAAAGGATGGCTTTGTTTTACTTGTTTTTATGGAAGATTCATTCACTGTGTTAGCGCTTTTGCTGAACACAGAAATGAAAAGGTTTCTCCTCTACATGTGCATCTTACAGAAGTATAAGTGTATTAGGATAAATGATGACCTGGCCGACATGCCCCGAGGAAGTAATTTGCTCTAGTGTGCGGTTCTGGTACAGATTAATCCTGACCCCTGTTTCTACAGGCTCCGGGCAGCAACCTGTGGATCAAACCACGTGCCTCTCCCAGCTGCAGGCCTGCTCCTACAGCCTGGCAGCAAAGCCTTGTCTTTGGTTTTGTCACCACTTCTCAGCAGCATCTTAAGCCCATGTGCTTGGAGAATTGGTTAATTAGTATCCTGAAACCAAAAAGTCTTAAAATACCAAAAGGTATTATAATTACTGCAACATGGCAAAGCTTAATCTATAAAGTTTATAACAATACACAGGGATTTAGCCTGTGCTTTTTCCTGGCCCATGCTATCATGAGTGCAGAATCCAACTCCACTTATTCAAGGAGTCTACAAAGCGCTTTTGTAGTTACAAACAATGCAGCTTCTCAGTAATTTTCAAGGTAACAGATCTCAGTCCTCATCAAGTGTGTCTTTTAATTTTACTTAAAAAAAGTAGAAATACTTGATGAGCTTTAGAGTTCTCATTTGCCACAACTTCTACTCACTCAGTTTACATTACAAGTCTGGGAGATTTTCGTTCTTGAACCTTATTCCAACAGGACTGATGTTCAAATTTTTAAGAACATACCTTTTCAAAATACTGATTCTTTCAAAAATTGAATTTACTTCAACTACAAGTATCAGTATAGCCCACTGTAATTCTTTCCTTACCTGTCCAAAGAACTGAAATCTTTCATTTACAGGTCGCAGATATGTACCTGCACTGACAGACACAAGGTCCAGTTCTACAGCTTCCACCCGGCCTCTCTCCCATTGAAATCACTGTGATTTTTCTGAGCAGAAGCATGGTACTGGATCACCACACTATAATACACTGTAAAGGATACTTGTATGGGATTTCCTTTACTACCTCTGCTGAAAACTGGTGTGGCAGTTCCTACCCTCAGCAATGGTTTTGTAAGCATTGCTGCTGCTTTCAGTGGGGTTGTTCAGGTGTGCCAGATCAAGCAGACTTCTAAAATCCCAGGCGTGCCTCACCTCATCATAAATACAGATTATTCACACATGGTCCCAGTAGTGGATCCCACAGACCTAAACCCAGGTCAGTCCCACGCAGGCCAGCAGCGGCACAGCAGGGCAAAGATTTTCCTGCCCTAAGGGGAGATTGCATTGCTGTGAAGGCTGACGTTAACATGGGGCAGAGTGGACAGGATCTGTTCACAGTGAAGAATTGCCCTTCTCCCAGGGCACCAAGGACCTCCACTCTGCAACTCTAAAATATGTACCAGTGTTGCTGAGTGGAAGGGAAAGTGCAGAGGGCAAGGGCACAAAGCCCCGTGAGACTATTTCTGTTACAAGCTTCCCTCATAAAGAAAAGTCTTAGGCAAGCTACGTGATTGTTAGGTTTCTGTGCTGGATCCCAAGCTAGAGAGGGCATTTGAGGAACAAGAGACCTCCTTAGTTAGCAAAATATGAGCTGCCTAAGGCTTGAATGCACATTTAGCACAAACCTGCGTGTGCACTGAAAATACAGCTTCTAAGTCAAAATTCAATCCATGGCCCATGTAGAGCATGGAAAAATGAGAAAATCTTCAGTTTCCCTGTAAAAGTTTAAGATGTAAAGCAGTTGCTCACTTGTAAAAATTTTCTCTCTGCGAGGCAGAACGTAATCTTGACGAAGAGCAGAGAGCAACGGCTAAGCTCTGTTTTGTCTTTTCTGGGATGGTTTTCCTACTGTTAACCTCTGTTTCTCTGGAATGCTTTCACCGGATTACACCTTGGCTAAAATACATCCCTCTTCTCTTGCATACTTTGAAAGCTACTGTCTTAGCTATGCAATGTCTTAAAGAAATCTATTTCTTCCCTACAACTATCCTTAAAAATGTCTAATAGTTACCATAAATCTATAAAAATATCTTGTTATGTTCCCATACTGTATTTCTGAATTGTGCTCAAAAATGAGCTAATGAGTTCTCCGCATCAGCAGTATGTAAGACATTACAAAAGATCTTAGAATACTATTTTTTTCAGAAAGATTTTCTGGCAGTTTTGTCCAATAGGAAGAAATTAATCTCAAGAAAAAAATATTATTAAGAGTGTTTTTCCAGGACAGCTCATGGTCAGCAGTGGATCTGTTAACGCCCTGTAATTTGTGCAGTAATTAGATTCCTACTCTGTGAGTATGATACGGCTGTAGCTACAGGACAGTTTGTCACAAAGGCTGTATTTTGCATTTGTGCACTGCATTTGAATCTTAGGCAATTTCCACCATTTTTTAAWTGAAGCATCAAATTTTAATGGTCTTTTTAGTGCCTGTACACTGCTTTGAACCTGAAAAGCTCAAAAAAAGTAGGTAACTAGCAAGTCACTACTGCATATAATTTTGAAAATATAATAATCAAATTATTTACTGTACTTTTACAATTCGGCTAAGTACATCATAGCCCATTTAAAATGCACTGGAGCATGTGACTATCTCTGGTAGAATTACATCTTATATATAAAGCAAATGTGATCAAAACTCATACGTAGTGTATCAGACAGTTAGTGGTCTACCCAAATGCCATGAGGTGATGAGGCCAAATTCTTCCTGAGTGTAATTAAGGTTCTCATTTATGTTGAATTGACCCCATGCTACCTCTTGATTCGACTGGGGTTAAAAAGATGGATCCTTACGTAATACGTTTTAACAGTAAAGCCTCATCTGACAGCCAGAGTTGCTCTGTGAAATGTTGTGGAGAAAGCTCAAACTGCAATTCTTCTGGAGGGGGGCATGCTACACTGTAAAATTTTCCGGCTCTGTGGGTAGATAGATGAAATACTGGTATTGTTAACTGCGGTCTTTTAGTTCATCACTTTGCAAGGTAATATTGTATTGCACACAAAAGTTAAAAAAAAATAATAAAAAAAATATTGTTGTAATAAAACCCTGCCTAGCTCTTAGCTTGCAGTAAAAGACAGCAGCTACTCCAGCAAAATTGCAAGACATGTCACTGCTATAGACTGTAGGTAGAATTGGTAGTTTGGAGAAAATATTGCCAGATCCCATAGAGTACAATTTTCTTTTCCTTTAGATTTCAGTGGATTTCAGCCCAGGTTTTCTCACTCGAACCTGCAATATGATGAACGCAGTAGCCTTTAGACAGCCTCTTGACCTGCAATTTCCATTATTGGCTGTATTACTCTGAACCAAAAGTTGCCAAGTTTTTGCCTGGTTCCTGGTGAAGGGAATGGCGCAAGAAGACACTTTTGCCTTATTGTCTGTGTGAAGGTCATAACTCCAGGGCTTGCTTTTGAACACTTGAGAGCAAGCAGGGGTTCGCTGTTGCTTTAAAGAGAAAGCAAGACAGGGCTTAATCCTCATTAGCTTCTGGGATGTTGGATACCATAAAGCTGACTGAAGGAGATGATAGGCTATTGACTCCATTCTCTAATATCTGTCCAAGTACACAGGTGAGAGTGTTATTGTCACTGAAAATTTGTAGCTAACTGCATTTAACCTGATTTTCTGTGAAATGGGAAGAGAGTATAGCACTGCTCAGTATTTAACATGATCATTTCCAAAAAAATATACTGATAACATTTATAATAACCAAAGAAGAACAGAAAAACAACACTTCTTTTTTGTGAAGAGCAACAAAGGGTCATGTTTAACCATCCTTTTTTCCTTTTTCTCCGGAGATACTCCTCACTAAATCATGCACAAACACATGCACACACAAAATAGTGATTCAACATCAATAAATTGCATAGAACTGCAAATATAGAAAAAGTAACTGTGCTGTATTACAAATCAATAAACAATATTTAATATTATCAAGAAGACTGTGAAATATCTAAACTGTTAAGAACCCTTTATAGCAAAACAGAGTATTTCTGTCTTTGTTAATTTGTATAAGCACCCATCATGCAATATACTGGATATAAATTAGTATGTTTAGTATGTTAAGAACAGTCTTTCCATTTGCTGATCAATATTCACACTAAGCGCGGCACTATGTTTGACCCATAGTCATCCAGGCATACTGAAGGAAACCTCTGTGAAGGAGGAAGGTTAAGAAACTTGTGACTTGATAAATGTAGATGAATGACATTAATCAGAAGAGTCATTCATTGATCTTAACTCTGCTATTCATGGGTGCCAATATATTAATGTGCATAAATGTTTTTTGTACCAAGCATTTAGACACCAGTGAAAACAAAGAAGTAGAATTTCAGGACTGGGATTACCCTTTTTTTCAACATTTACATGGAACTGAGAATCAGCAAAGACAGCCCAGCTAT
Organism: Oceanodroma leucorhoa; assembly: GCA_030449065.1. Lineage (NCBI taxonomy): Eukaryota > Metazoa > Chordata > Aves > Procellariiformes > Oceanodroma > Oceanodroma leucorhoa. The sequence continues at coordinate 996,587 of JASVER010000131.1, read as the reverse complement.
TACAAATGTAATTACAGCTTGCAGGAAGACAAATGATATTTTAGGTAGTCAAAGACTTCAGTTCATATGAGCATAACGCCTTAAAAATTCAAACACTATGTGAACTATTTGCATTGCACCTGAAAATTAAATTTAAAAAAGGAACACACACACACACACACACACACACACACACTGTGACTGTGCAGTCCTTCATTTTTCAATGCATCCATTTATCTTGTATCTCTTAAAAGGAGGACAACCCCATTCAGGTTTCACAGCAGCTCTTAGGTGTAAACCATTATAGGGCCCACAAAGACTGAGTGATTGGTGAAAGAGTTATAACTGCTTTACTCAGTATCATCCAAAAAACCCCTTCATTTACCATTACCAGACAGAAACTAAGTCACATTGTATAAGAAAATATAATTATTTACAATTAATATACTAAATTCATTAATTTTACAGCACTGTAAATGTATGTAACATGTATACATAAATATAAAAATTATAATAACAGAAGATGTGGACAGGCTGGATCAATGGGCCGAGGCCAACTGCATGAGGTCCAACAAGGCTAAGTACCATGCCCTGCACTTGGGTCACAACAACCCCAGGCAACGCTACAGGCTTGGGGAAGAGTGGCTGGAAAGCTGCCCGGCGGAAAAGGATGTGGGGGTGCTGGTCGACAGCCGGCTGAACATGAGCCGGCAGTGTGCCCAGGTGGCCAAGAAGGCCAACGGCATCCTGGCCTGTATCAGGAATAGTGTGGCCAGCAGGAGTAGGGAGGTGATGGTGCCCCTGTACTCGGCACTGGTGAGGCCGCACCTCGAATCCTGTGTTCAGTTTTGGGCCCCTCACTACAAGAAGGACATTGAGGTGCTGGAGCGTGTCCAGAGAAGGGCAACGAAGCTGGTGAAGGGTCTGGAGAACAGGTCTTATGAGGAGCGGCTGAGGGAGCTGGGGTTGTTTAGTCTAGAGAAAAGGAGGCTGAGGGGAGACCTTATTGCTCTCTACAACTACCTGAAAGGAGGCTGTAGAGAGGCTGGTGTTGGTCTCTTCTCCCAAGTAACAAGTGATAGGACGAGAGGAAATGGCCTCAAGTTATGCCAGGGGAGGTTCAGATTGGACATTAGGAAAAATTTCTTCACCGAAAGAGTAGTCAAGCACTGGAACAGGCTGCCCAGGGAAATGGTGGAGTCACCATCCCTGGAGGTATTTAAAAGACGTGTAGACATGGCACTCAGGGACATGGTTCAGTGGTTGGAGTGCTAGTTTTATGGTTGGACTCAATGATTTTAAGGGTCTTCTTCAACCTAAATGATTCTATGATTCTATGATTCCATATAGTCATCATATTACTTTTGCACTTTCAATAACACATAACATCACCATTCATTAACTGCTTATTTGTTGATAAACAAGAGAGTCTGAAGCTTGCTATTACTTTCCATGTTTATGGCTAACTGTTTGAAGTGTTACCTATAAGTATTCTGTATCAAACATTTGGATTACATCAAACATTTCAAGAAAGGTTCTGCCTTTTTAGTTCTAGACTTTGTATTACACCTGTTGCAARTGACATTAGTTTTATTTGTGCAGTCACAATTCCCAATTTTCTCTTCAGACCTTATTGTTGCCTATTTGAAATGGAAACTTTCATCATAGGTTGTCTTGACATCACAGATCTAATTGGTACTCAAATCCCTCAATTGCAACAATAATCGGATCTGAGTAGTGARGGGAAAAGAGCCCTCTATCATTTACTAGATTGCTGCTCCCAGGTGCTATTGACCTTTTTGCCATATAAAGACTATAATCAGGGTAACAATACAGGAAACAATAGAGAATTGCTAATTAGACATGAATTCTACTGATCTGAAACCCTTCCTAGTATCAGTGATTTAATCTTGTGCCTTTGCAGAAATGTCCAAGGACAAGAATGGTGTTTGGCTTAGAAGCCCTATAGTGTAGATGCACAAAATTCGCACATTGTTAGCAATTCTCCGGATTCTTCAGTATACACAGAATATCAGCAGGACTTTTTCATGTTCTCCTCTTGACCCTGGGCTAAGTCTATTATTACCTCTCACTTCTACCAACTAGAATTGAAGCAGAGAGCTTGCATAGCGAGAATCCCTTCCACTACTCTCCATGTTGCTGTTGTATGCAGAGGTATGCATTGTTGTTACTCACCTCTTTCTTGAGGATGTTCACAGCGGGCAGTAGAGCCATGTACCTGCCAATGGTATCTGCTAAGTTGAGCCCTATGGTCTTTAAATACCTGACGACCAATTGGTTTGCTCTCTTAACCATGTCATGAAATGTTGTTTCAGGGTGGTTTCGAGGATTCCCGAGAAGGCAAAACACACACAGACTATACAGAAAAAACAAGCAAGCATTTTATTAACTACAGACATGCATTACACTAAGAGTACTTCGCAAAGCAATTGTCTTACTGACCCAAGGACCATGAGGAAGATGTACCCTCCGTGCATTCTGGTGTCGTCCTGCGCCGTGAGCTCAGTCCAGCAGTCGGTAGGTGCCAGCGTTACATGGGCGTCCCCACGGAGGCAACGGTGACCTTGCTGTACACCGGCCCACCACTCTTCGGGAAATCCYGGTATTTATACGTTTGCAGAGGAACGGGTTTCGACACTCGTGGCCAGCGGGTACCAAAACACACCCGAGTTGCAACATAGGGAGCCTATGACGCATGCGCTTGCTAGCCAGTCGTGCTGCACACGCCATAGCCATCCCATCTATTGGTTCGTGGGCTTTGCACACACGGCATATTACCATAATCTAGCAGTCACGTATCAACCATGCTCAAGCCAATAGCAGAATGTTACAAGTTAAGCAAAATTATAAACTATGCTTTGTTCGTAGTCCTTCAGTATTGCACGTTCTCTACACCYTCTGCATGTCCTCTACACCCTCCCCTAACCTTGCTCAACTTTCTTATCTCTGTGGTCAGCATTTCAAACAATAGACAAGAAACCATCTGTCTCCCTGTGCTGACTGCAGTTTTCTCAACTATCTACTTCTCACTCAGTGTCCATCCATGGACCAAAATTCCATCTTTTTAACCCTTCCGTACACAAATGTTAAATGCTACAGCAGCATTTGACACAGTTTACAAACCATTTGGTAACAATATCAATCAGAATCTACTTCCTGAATAAGATATTTTGTGTGAAGCAAGTTTAAGAACATGTCTATTTCTTTTTTGTTGTCATGTAATACAGTGACAAACTGTCATAGAATCATAGAATCATAGAATCATTAAGGTTGGAAAAGACCTCTAAGATCATCGTGTCCAACCATCAACCCAGTACCCATGCCCACTAAACCATGTCCCGAAGCGCCACATCCACACATTTTTTGCATACCTCCAGGGATGGTGACTCCATCACTTCCCTGGGCAGCCTGTTCCAATGCCTGACTACCCTTTCAGTGAAGAAATTTTTCCTAATATCCAACCTAAACCTCCCCTGG
>JASVER010000131.1:950134-991568 GCA_030449065.1 Oceanodroma leucorhoa | reverse complement strand
TGGCCAGATTGAGTTCCAGCTGTGCTTTTGCCTTCCTAATTCCCTCTCTGCACGACCTGACGAGATCCCTGTACTCTTCCTGAGTCGCCTGCCCTTCCTTCCAACAGCGATAGATTCTCCTTTTTTCCCTGAGTCCCAGCAAAAGCTCCTTGTTCAGCCAGGCCGGTCGTCTTCCCCGCCAGCTCCTCTTACGGCACAGGGGGACAGCCCGCTCCTGCGCCTTTAAGACTTCCTCCTTGAAGAATGTCCAGCCTTCCTGGGCCCCTTTGCCCTTCAGAACTGCTTCCCAAGGGACTCTCTGAACCAGCGTCCTGAACAGCCCAAAGTCTGCCCTCCGGAGATCCATGGTAGCAGTCTTACTGACCCCTCTYCTTACTTCCCCGAGAATCGAAAATTCTATCATGTCATGGTCGCTGAGCCCCAGACGGCCTCCGACCACCACATCTCCCACCAGTCCTTCTCTGTTGGTCAACAGCAGGTCGAGCGAGGCACCTCCCCTGGTAGGCTCGCTTACCAGCTGCGTCAGGAAGTTATCTTCCACACACTCCAGGAACCTCCTCGACTGTTTCCTCTCTGCCGTGTTGTATTTCCAGCAGACGTCGGGTAAGTTGAAGTCCCCCACGAGAACAAGGGCTAACTATCGCGAGACTTCTGCCAGCCACTTGTAGAACGCTTCATCGACCTCTTCATCCTGGTTGCACCCAACCTATAACAGACTCCCAGCAGGATATCCACCTTGCCGGCCTTCTTCCTCATCCTAACCCATAAGCACTCAACCCGATCATCACAAACGTCGAGCTCCGTACAGTCAAAACACTCCCTCACATACAGAGCCACCCCACCGCTTCTCCTTCCTCGCCTGTCCCTTCTGAAGAGCTTGTAGCCATCCATCGCAGCACTCCAGTCATGAGAGTCGTCCCACCACRTTTCYGTGATGGCGACCAAGTCATAGCTGTCCTGCTGAACAATGGCTTCCAGCTCCTCCTGTTTGCYGCCCATGCTGCGTGCATTGGTGTAGATGCACTTGAGCTGGGCTATCGACCTCACCCCCGAGTTTGGCACGCCACCCCTAGGCTCATCTCTCTCGAGCGTGGCTCTATCCCCTTCCCCCTTCATACCTAGTTTAAAGCCCTCTCGATGAGACCCGCCAACTCATGGGCGAGAATCCTTTTCCCCCTTTGAGACAGATGTACTCCATCTGTYGCCAACAGGCCCGGTGCATTTTAAACCTCCCTGTGGTCAAAAAAGCCAAAGTTCGACCGGTGGCACCAGCCTCTGAGCCACTTGTTAATCAGCTGTGTTTTCCTTTTCCTTTCAGTGTTCTTCCCCACCACTGAAGRGATTGACTGTCCCACTGCATCAGCCCTTTACTCCATTGATTCAATCCTCTAATCAGAATTTCTGTCATTACAGAGATCTTATGTGTCTCTGGCAATGTTTTAACAAGCAGTGTTCCATCACCTTGTCAAGAATAGCTGAGGATTTAACAGGTTTCTCCCTCTCAGCTGGGAGAAACACTGCCTTTTACCTGATTAACACTGAGATTCATCTTTACCTCAAGGTTAAAGGAGGAGCACTGAACGCCACAGCCACCTGCCTGCGTTCCAGCAAGGCTGGCTGAGTCTGCTAAAATCTCCCCAGGGTGACCGGGACATGCAGGCTAGGATGGCAGCTCTGACAACCTTGTGCACAAATYAGGTTGTGTTCTCCTCCGCTTCTGTAGGGCAGCTTGCTTAGCTGACACAGCTTGTCAGAGTGAAAGACACGGCTTGTCAGAGTGAAAGCCGAGCAGACTACCCTTTCCACACATCCTCTTCCTGGCACTGATCAGGAACGCTTGTACCAGCAATGGCAGCAGCCTAGTGCCACTTCATGTTACAGGGATCTGCCTCCTCCCCTCTAAGGTATCCTACACCGACCAAACAAAGTCAGGCAAAAAGGTTGCATTCATTTTCAGATATGAAAACTGAGTAAATAATGGGAAYAAGAAAGCCTGCTGATAATAGTACTTGTCACCACTTTGCCAAATTTTCATTCCACAGAAATGATGGGAATATTTCTATCCGCTCTATACTTTTTGGTGACTTTTCAGTTCTCTCTAAGGTTCTTGCAACATATTTCTATATTAAATGTCTTAACTCTTATACTCTATTAAATGCCTTTTCTGGCATCTGTGCACTTATTCATATCTGCAGAGCTATATAAAATGTCCTGGCATCAATGACACCTGATCCTTCTCACCAATTGTCCTTGCTTCATGTTCACTGTGTCACTTGGACTCACTGCAGAAGCCAGTAGGTCAGACATATTTATCCTCCTTACAAGGACAGCCTCTCTTCCCAATGGCTCTGCATATCCTTAAAAATACATGATCTTGAAAGAAACTTGGTGGCCACACAGAAATATGGAATTGCCATAGTGGAAAAGAACAGCACAATAGACTTAATTTCTTCTGTCTGAATTAACATTTTAAATAGCTTGATCAGGAAAACAAATAAATAAAATCCTTACTTATTTTTCTTTATTAGTTATTAATTGCCTTAGGGAATGCAAAGTGAAGGTTGTTTAGTGGACATAACAAAATTCAAAGCCACTTTGGAAACAATGTTACCAAGGTATCAGGAACAATCTTCCAAAGGACATTTTTTTGGGTAAGCAAAATTTTTTGGCAGAAATTCCATTCATTTGGAGGAAGGCAGAAGTTATTTATCCTTCTGAACATTATTGCAGGTMACTGAACCTATAGACCTTCAGTTTCTAGAATACAGCTCATGCTTGAWTAGATTATAGGCAGGATTTTCATGTTCCTCACTTACCCTTAAACATGAATAGTAAGAGGAGCATTAAACCTTTCCCAAGTACATGTCAGATCATAATCCAAAGGCAGATAGTTATCACTGTACTTCAGTGGGTAGAGTTGAAGCTTGGAGAGGTGAATTGAGGCATCCAAGGTCATCTCGTCTACCAGTAACAGGGCTAAGAATAGACTCTGCTGAGTCTTAGCAGCGTTTTCTGGTCACTAGCCCCTCCTGCTAACTTCCTTATGCTCACTATGAGAATGTGGCTGTGGGTTCAYGGATCAGGGTATTTTAAAGTACTTGGATCATTCACAGGCATAAATTTCACTGATTTTCACTGGATTCTGATGATACATCTTCACTGCTAGTCAAGGGGGTAGGAGCAGTCTTACTGCGGCTGCATGGGAAAGGGCAAATTTGCTTGCACAGAACTCTGAGTCTTTTTGGCTAGACGGCTTCCAGAATTACAGCAGGTTATGGATAGCACTCTTGGATATCTGTATGCTGCACATCAGTAAATAATCAATAAAGACACAATCTGTGTCACATGGAAAGATTAACAAAATTGGTTAAGTTCCCATTTTGAAGCCTAGACATCTACACTCCCTTGTGTTTAGTAGCATTTAAATGTATGCATTTTTATGAATCCCCAGATGTGCCTGTTTTCCATTTTAGGTAGTAGAGATCTTGCAAAACTGTCATTTGAACACTGCAAAATTCCCAGTCTTTKAGCTCACTTTATTTGGGTGGCAGCTCTTTGGTGAGGAATTTCCAGGGTTGGGAGAGCACCACTAATGAACTATAGTTSTTTGTAATGAACTACAGCTTCTGTAGCCTTGAAATTGAAAGAGACAGTGAGGATGAGGAAGGAGGAAGCTAATGAGGTGAGAAAACAAACAGATTAAAGATGTGGGGTAGGGCTACCATCAACTGGAGTCCTAGGATAGCTGCAGGAATAATGGCCAGGCTTGTTCCAAAGCAAGAGGGAAGCAGTCAAGGCTGTATCAAGGTCCAAAGCATGATAAAAGGTCAAACACAAACAGAAAATATTGAGCTGCTGCCTCCCTTCACTGCTGCGTTAATACTTTTGGAAAGCCCTTGTACACAAATCCCTGCTCGCTGGGCTGGATAATGCCATTAGTAGCTGTCTGCTCTGAATGAAACTGTGGATCACTGATTGTATATGATGAGGCTTCCTGTATGCAATTCATGCTACAGTTCCTGAGTACAAAATACAGTTTTCCCTCAGTACAAAATATGCTAGCATCAAAAAGGTGAGGTACCTTTATTCATAAACTGTTCATGGGTATCTCAGAGATGCCCACTTATCCCAGCTGGTTGCCTGTTGGTCGGAGATCAAGAAAGAAGAAAAAAAGTGTATGCATCCTGTAGGATGTAAGGAATGTGACTGTAATAAAAATGTTCCCTGCTTGAAATATAACAGCCCTTTCAGTGTAATTTGAAGGCCTGCTGTTCATTTAAATTACCCACTGTGTGGGCTGTGTGCTATTATACTGTGCAACATAAAAGGAATATATAGTGTTTGCTTTCCCTAAAAGAAATAAGGAATGCTAACCTAGAACATTTTCAGAATTGCATAATCATGTTTACTTAAGAAAATTAGTTCTTAAAAAATGAAGAAAAACTTTAAAAAAATTTACCATTTATGCAAGCTATTTCTACCCTTTTCTCTGCCACTGTTACTGTACCGTAAGTTATTAATATGCAAAAATATGGCTTTGTTTGGAGCATTACAGGCCTCAGAAGACCTGGACTGTAACTGTGATCATGAGATTCTTTGTGCAGACAACCAGCTAGGCACCTGCTAAGTCCTCTGAACATTTCTCTTGAGCAAAGGTGGTAGAATTGGATGCAAGGAGGTGTATGACTTTTGTTTATAGGTTCTGGGTCACTTAAGAGTATGTCTAAAGAACACAGTGTGGACTGTGCAGAGATACCTGAGCCTGTGCCAGATAAGCTAGCTCCAAAATCGAAAACAGCACAACCATCTTGGCTCAGCAGTTCTCTCAAAGTAATTGGCTCTACTGAAAAGTGCAGTGTGATGCCTTCAGTGACAGGATGATTGTACATCGGGGACCTCTACTAGTACCTGGATCCTGTGCTGCACAGATGTACGCTGCATGTCCAAAGAGCCCACAGCCTATACAGTGGCCAAAAGTTTGAAGGCTTGCATCAATGGAGGTAAGGCTTTAAAGAGCTTTGCTTACTGTGCAGCAATGCAATCACTAACAGTGCTGCATTTATGCTGAGGGAGTCATTCAGGTATACAAATGGTGTACTTAAGAACGTAATTTTGGTGAAAAACCCACCTAACTATTAGACAGTTATGACATGGCCATAATAATAATTCTTGTGGGGTCAGATTCTCGTTGTTTTTACACTGGGGCTTTACAGACTTCTGTTGAAGATAGAACTTGGCTCGTAGACTTCTTTTTTTCTACTTCAGTAGCACCTACTGAAGAAATGGGATTTCTCAGAATAAACTGAACTTCTATACAGAATATTCTTATGTCGGGTAGCAAAACATGTGTGCCTTATCTCTTGCCAGTTTTATAAAAGATCCCAGGGTAAGCTTAAAGAAGGCTGCTGTTGCTGTTGCCCTTTCCAGGGGAGATTTTTCTGTAAGAAGTAAGCAGCCTTAGCCAAATACTCAGTGGGGAAAAGCCTAGCTTCATTGAAATTAGACTTCAAGATATGCCATTTTACAGAGCTGAGAACTGGGACCTTTCTGCGTAAGCGGATTCTAAATAAATGAGCCCTTTCCATTCTGTGCCACTGCTGCAGTCCTGGAACAAGGATGAATGCAGTTATATTCTGCCCAAATCAATTGTGCTGGCATAGACAGAGAGAATACACTCGCATTAACTGCTACCACTTCATCATTCCGTGAGTAACACAATCTCACTTAATCTAGCAAATGTTCTTTCCCTGCTAAATTTGCTGACGTTTTACAGATAAACTTGATCATTCCAATTCATTGCTGTGTGGACATTAAATATTTCATTTTATAAAATATTCACAATATAATTTCAGGAAGAACTATGTTGATGCATACAAATTGGATATAGGCAAACAGTTTATTGAATCAAATTTTGGATGGAAACATAATGGATTTGCTTAGAAAATGGAAAAGATTTGCTTAGAGATGGTTTGCTAATCTGTTCCAGTTAACCACTAAGGATTCTCCCTAGGGAAGAGAACTACCAAAGAAAGCAAGAGGGAGAGTAAAGGTTTGAAAGATTGCACTGAAGTCCTTTACCTGTCTCTAAGCAAGGGAGAAGCTGTTCGATCCTTTCCATATCTTGTATTTCACTGCAAGAGGCCCATGTGTTGAGATTCATGTGCTTCTTTTTAAAGATCTTAATTTCAGTGAACTTTACAAGTATTACCAATGAACATGACAACCATGGCATTTTCTTGGGGCAGAGACCGATGCTTCCCACTACCAGAAGGTCCCAGGTTGAGCTGCAAAGTCCAGTTTGAGATTGGAGGTTCATTTGTGTAGACCATATAGGCRTGCAATAGGAGGTTCATTATGGCAGACCATATAGGTGTGCAATTTGTTACTTCAATTAACCCAAAATTTTACATCTGTATGACTGCTTGGTTTGGGGAGTTTGACCAAATGCAGTATCCCAACTTCTTTTTCTGTTGGTTTTGGGTGTACTATTATTACTTTGCAAAACATCAGCGTGGCCTTCTGATCTTCACTCACTACAAAATAACTCAAAATACAGCAGCTGAGTCTAAGTCTGTATTGACAAAGGATTATCTGGATATTGTCAGAGTTCTCCCTTCCTAATGATTTCAGTAATCTTACATGATTGGATTTTTTAAAAATAATTATTAGCCTAGTAGTGTCAGATTTGAAGACCTTGTCACAGTGCCAACAGCCAGGAGGTGCTGGCATTGCTCTTATTCCACACAGCAAGATCTGGAGCTCAGTTCAGGCGTGCACTTTTGATTTCTTGTCAGCAAGGCACAGGACTTCCATCCTCACTCTGATGAGGCAGTAACCTCGAAAAAGCATCTGCTGGACCAGTACAAAGATACATTTTTTTATCTGTCATTTTATAAAGTGACCAAAATAAGAGGTTACAGTAACCAAAGAGCTTACACTGATCAAAACAAGTTGCAAATTACATTCCAGTTTTTAATGAGCCAGCATCTATTACCAAGATATTCTGTATGTTCATGTCATGGCCTCACATTTCTAGCGGTAGGCTACCCTACGCTCACTACCCTTGCCTTCATTGCTCACTTTTGGATGGGTCTGTGCACCCCAAACCATTCCCCTGACCTCATTAGCATGCATAAGTCTACAAAAGACATGCGCATTTGACGTACAGTTCCCAAAAGTCCTGCATCAACCAGTACTTCAGTGAAGCCTTTACATTACCTAATGTTCTGATGAGCTTTGTAGTGAAYATCATTCCACTACAAAGGAAATAAGCTTCACCACAAATGGCCTGAGCTCTTCACAGCTGTCTTCAACAGCTGAAACCAAGGATTTAAGACACAGCTTCTACAATTAAATCCACCAAACCTCATGTACCCTCAGTACAAGAGTAGCATAAGCTCAGCAGATTGAAGGCTTTCCCTCCCAGCCTGTTGGTCTGCTTTCAGGGTACGAATGTTACACTATGAATGGCCTGCATGATCCCTAATGTTATGTAAAATTGACATATTTCTTTTCACGGGGAAAAGCTGATCCCAGCAACTGACTGACGTCCTGTTTCCTCCAATTCAGCTGCTTTTGACATGATGGTCAAGGCTGCCTCACTTTGCTGACTACTTGAATCTTTTAGACAGGGTTCACAGAACAACATGGCTCAACACAAGTTATTTTAACTTTTCTGTTAAAGGAATTTCCAGAAATAGAGTGTCCAGGCATTTATCTCAGGAATCAGAAAAAGGAAGCTTCTCAATGAGATTCTCAATGTCTTTTTTTCACATGTTCTTTTGAAGTTCATCAGCCTGCCTGGAAATCCAGTACAGAAAGCTACACTGAGAGAGGCTACAGTCATCAGAATAGATTCCCCTCTCATCAGACACCCAAAAAAGCTGTGAAGGCGGGTTTGTACCATATTTTAGATTACACCTTCTTAGGAGTTCAAAGAGTGAAACTTTGCTGTCTGTTCCATTTTCTGCAGTTCTTCAGTGCCTGATTAGCCAATGATAGCAACTTAGTGTGTCCCCTGCTGCTGCAGCTGTGAAAAAAAAAATCTATTTAAAAATAACACACCCTAAAACAGAATAAGCCTGGGGAGAATRTTTTTTTTAAAATTGCTAAATTATATGTGGGAAGATATTCACTTTGGTTCTGATTAGACAGGGAAGGATTAAAAGGGCAATGTACAGAGCAGTTCAGTTCAGCTCTGTTGAAACCAGTGGTGTTAAAATTATTTACTCCAGCAATGAATTTATGCTATAGAATATATTACATAAATAGATTTCTAAAAATATATACCGTTATCCAAAGGATTAATTAGAATTGGAGAGACAAATCCGGATCATTTTACAATCTATCTTTTTATCAAACTTTCAGTTACAATAAGACTAACTTTAACTTCTGGTGGCTTAAAAAAAAAATCTTTTTAAAATTTCCACCTTGTATACACACAAATGAAAGCACTGACACTGTCTTAGAAATCTATCAGACGAATGAATGTTTAACCAGGAGCACATTGAAGAAAATGACTCTGAATCAGAAAAGCACAGAAATGTATTGCTGGAAATTACATATTTTTGATAYCTCCTTGGACTGTGCTATGTGATATAACACTGTAGTAAACAGTTGTCATTATTATAAACATTTCTCCACTACCTCTTGATGACAAGTGTCTGTTAGTTTAGTAGAAGTTCCAGGACTCTGCAAAGTCATAGTAATAATGTAMTACAGCAATATGCTGGTGAATGTTGGTGAAAGTTTGACAAAAGGAATTTGAGTAGCCAGTAGAAATGACAAAATAAAAATGTACTAATTAAAACAACTAAGAGATGCTTAAAAATTTATTTGTGAGGTAGGTTAAATGAGATATAGAAAACACTTATAGGGAATAGTTCCTTTGGCCTTTCCCCAAGATGGTGTTTCTAGACACCAGGCCACCATACTATTACCAGGACTTGTGCCGTGTTAACATGCTTTGATTTTGTCAGTAGAGATTTTTTTCTCCTTTTTTCTGCCTTCTAATTGTTATGTAAATTAACCTGAAATGTTCTGCAGTAATAACATTCTGACTAACCAGAAACAAAACTAAGAAAATAAAAACAGACAGAAAATAACTAGCGTTCTGCTCTGGCTCAGAGTTTCTTGGTATTTAGGTGCAGATTTCCACATTGCAATAACCCATTTGAACCTTATCTCACAAATACCTCCTTTCCAGGACATGATTCTGCAGACACCGCTTTCAGCAAATATCTGTTTGACACCGCTGAATAGCCTGAGTATAAAGGTCAAGTGTAAGGTATCTCATGATAGGTCTATCACACGTACAGCTAACAGGTCAGAAGAAAGAGGTCCCACTTGCCTGGTGTTTGGAAGGGTAAGACTGTCTGGTTTGTGACAAATTCTTTGCAACATGGGATTCAAAAATGGAGAGAATGCATTTCGTGGCATCTGTCAGTGCCAGGTCGGTGCCAGGTCGGTGCCAGGTCAGTGCCAGATGAAGCACCCCGCAGCAGCAGGCTGTGACTCTGGAAGAGGCACAGGAGTAAAATGACTGTACTTGAAGCACATGCGGACTTTTGAAGTCACACCAAACCACTGCCAGGTGGTGCCTGACCTCAGAATAGGCAATGCCAGTGTTAGGCTTGCTGATGTTACGCCTCATTTCTAACCAACCCTTCTGACCACCAGGGGTGGCTGGAGCATCTATCCACCCAGTTCTCCTGCCTTAGGCCCTTTATGATGCCTGTGCTGGATCTCTGGGGCTTCAAGTGGGACCCTGTGGACTTCGCTGCCCAGCTTTTAACCATCACTGGGATGTTTTTATCACCAGGCCCATGAGAGACTAAGTTGGTGCTACGGCCTTCTCTTCCCACCACGTGGTCACAGAAGAGGTGGACCAAGGCCAAATATATGGCTCTAAGGCTCCAATGATATTTTTTATGATCTTTTTCAAAATATTCCTTATATAGTTATTGTCTAGTTTCCATCTTCCATTTTGTCTAGTACTGAGGGTAATCACTTCCATCCAGTGAAAACCAGGTATATGAAAAAGACTTTTTTATCTCCTTGCGATTTAGATTTATTTCTCATTCATTTGAACTCAGGATTGGTATCTACCTGGTGAAATCCATGCCATTATGTCAGCTCCCAGAAAAGTTGCCTGTCATGGATTAAGGAATAGTGTGACAAGTCCATTGTTCGTGCAGCATATAGTCATCTTTGTGTTAAAAATGATTATCCATAATACATGATTTTTTTTTTCTGGTCTTTTTAAATATGGCCTGTGTGAAGGCTGCCGTCCTGTGTGAAGTCCAATAGATGTGACTCAAGCCAATATTAGATTACACTTTAAGCAACACTGGAAATTTAAACTAAAGTATCCTGTATTTGGTGCTCTGTTCTGCATTTTCTTGGGTAATGCAGAGCAGAAACAGGGAAAAGAATAGTTAGTGATACAAAAAGGCACAGATAATTTATGGCACATACTACTTGCTAATGTCAAAACAGTTGCCCTAAAACTCAGCATCTGAAATTGGGTGTATCTTTTACAAGAAAGACTGTCAGCCCTCTCACTGATTTCTTGTCATTAAGGAGTATTGTGTACATTAATGCAGCAGTTTTGGTTTGGGAGTTGGTTTTTTTTGCTTTGTCTTTTGCATCCTCTCCCAAAAAATAGTTAATTTAAGCTAATRCTGTATTCATTTGGTCTCCCAGTGATCATTTCACCTTTTGCCCTACTGTCACAATTCTGGCCTTGCAAACCAGGACAAAGCAAAGCCAAGCAAATGAATTAGCTCTGTAATTTATTAGAATGCTATTTTCATTACAGGTATATTTAAATTGCCTTTTCACATAACAAAGTGCCTTAGGGTGGAGCAAATTATACCTGCAACCATTTCAGAGCTCTTTTCATTGACAGAATAGCGCAAACGAGTTTTCTGTAAATATTCATGACATCCATTACTGGGTTTGGTGGATAAAGCTTAATCATAAAATATTTCCATGTTAGTCATAAAAATTATTTTTTACAAGAAAATTATTCATCCACTTTGTTCCCATGTGTAAGGACTTTAAGCATATACGAATAGAAATTTGTACTCAGGAGCCTGTTAAATGCAAAGAGATTTCTGCATAATAGGAGAAGGAAAGGGGGCTGCTGGACAGACTAAATTGCTTCAAACATGGTAGAATTTCAAGGTCCAGTTCCCAGAAAGATCAAACTAATGTACTAAACAGGAAGGCGTGATAAAAGTCAATCAGAAGGTGGAATAGAAATAGTAAATAAAAACTATTGTGTCTGTAGCCCTTTGGAGGGCAAACAGTATAGGAAGAAAGTTAAAATAACACCTTTGGCTCTGATGCTGTGGTAAAGGGCATTCTGTCTCTAATAGACTACAAGAAGTGAAGAAAATCAGAGATGACCACAATTTTAACAGATGATATAGAAAAGTAATGAAGAAACAGAATAAAAACTGCCCTGTTTGGTTACTCTGCAGTGAAGCATGCAGGCTGAAATAGTGGACATCTCTTTTTCTATAGCTAGAGTTTCTTCTGCAATTGTCTGTATTAGAGTTTTAGATGACTGTAGCATGTCACCAAGGGGAATTGTACTGTATGTTCCACTGACTTCATTATTTTTCAGAACAGACTTTTTTTTTTGCATTCATGTATTGTAATGGTTAGACATCTCAAATCCAGTAACAATAATTTCCCCATACCTGTGCAATTTTGTGGTTTTAATTAGACTGCATTTTAAAATTATGTATTTCTTGCTCTCTGTGTATATATTTCTCTGCATGTACTTACATATAAATGCATAACTAAACATATTTTTTATATATATGTATGCACTTAAAGCTTGAAAAATGAGATATTTAGTTTAGGTAACAGTATCTATAACAGAAATTAATGTATCTATTTCCAATGTATGGTACCACAGTCTGTTCGTGTGGTAAATAAAACATATTATGCTCAAAATACTGTACCAAAAAAACCACCTTCTTTGACTAGCTACTTTGTCAGATCCCTACCTCCRCTTCAAAATTCAGGGCAAAGAGAGACATTTAAAGTAAAGGATCTGGCCAAAATTCCCAATGCCTTGTTCATTCATTAAACACATGCTGCTGCCTGCTTCTTTTTGAGAATCTTAACTACAACGATCACTGGATCTGTGCTGATTACTGGCCATATCACAGTGCTTGCTCTTATTTGTGTACTGTGCATATATCAATGTCCACAGGCCAACCAATAAAAATCCAAAATTTTGAAAGGATGTTTCATGCAGTTTTTAAAATTTACCCAGAAAATGTAATTAGTTTATTTGACACCTCTGAAAGGATGGTGACAAAGTAAGAAAATGCAGTGTTAAGTCTTTTTCTGCTTCAAGCAGTGCAACTTGACTGATGTAACTGAATTTGAAACCAGTGGGCTGCTGCCAACCATGTGCTTCTGAAAACTGATCACATGTGAACACTTTTAGGAACTGAAACACACATAAGCTAACATTTCCTGAAGGTTTGGAAATTTGCTCAGCAAATAAAACCAAAACAGAAAAACTAAAAAAAMCCCACACCAATTACACTGGAGATGTTTAGATACATGAGAAAACAGACGTGAGTATTTTTAGGATTAGACGGTACCAGGGACCATACTCTTCTTGTACCAAACCTACGTATGAGTACCAAACATCAGAAGACTGTGGAGAAGAATGGGATTTCAGAATTAATGCTGCTGCTGATGATGAAACATTCAACTAGTTGCTTTACATGTGGTATTTTCATATGAAACTGCTACTACTTCTGTGTCAAAACTCTCTATTTAAAGTAAAGTTATATGAACAAATACTAATTCCATAAACATATTATTGTGCCTTTTACATATTTTGGCAGTCAGTCTTGAAAAGTCAGATGGCATTCAGGAGCTCAAATTGTGCTTTTCAGCTTTCACCTCATCACCTGAGATTACTGCAGGTGAATACTCGGGTTTCCAGACTTAAAGGTTAAAGTACTATTAAAGTGCATCAGCCCCAGTGTAAAGTTCATTTCCCTCCAATTAACTGTAAAAATTCTGAGAAACYGTGCTTTTTACTCATCTGCAACTGCAGTTACTGAACATATTCCCAGGCTCCTATATAGCCCCTAATAGTACCTACCCCCTTTCAGTTGCAGTCTGTATTTRACCAGAGAAAAATGTACACATCCAGCTTCAGTGGGGAAACATAACCAAAGACGTGTAACAGGCATGCTTCAGATTGAGTCAGTTGTTTTTCACGTCTCTGTTTATAGCCATTCCTGTTGTGTGACTGAGTCAGAGTTAGCATTAGAAATGGTTATAAAAAGAATCTAGGAAGCTTTGGATTCTATAATGTAGACATTATAAACATTCATTTAAGTGTCATGAGGGTTAGGATACCTTTCTCACCCCATGTCAACTGAGTTCTGTCATGCTGAGTATAATTAAGCTGGACATATTAATCCTACTGGTATTTTACAGTATAAGAAAAGCATATGTTCATGGAAAATGGTTAACTCTGACAAAATGAAATGAAGCAATTATTTTTACGGATTGATTTACCTTCTATTCCCAAACAGTCCTATCATCTCTTAATGAATCATAGTTCCTATTGAGCTGCGGTGAAATCTGTAAGTCCTCTATGTAAATGAGCTTAAGCAGGTGTAAGATGTGCAAAGTGAYATCCTCTTCCAAAATTAAAAAACAACAAAAAAACCCAAAACAAAACTGGTAAAAAATCCAGATCAAGAAATGAAAAATTATCACTTTTGCAAGAGCTCTCTTTAAGCGAGACGTTAAGTTCCCAAAGTGCTACTTATGAATTAGTGACATTTTTGAAAACAGGTTTTTTTTGTGTGCCAAAAGGTTGACTGTAGCTCAAGATGTAAAAGAAAGAAAATAGTCTTTTTGTTCTAASGAAAATATTAAAGAGGAGTCATTAATATGTGGTGGAACAAATCCATCCTTGGCTCACCTGTTTCTGAGTCAGCGCTAAAGAGGAAAGCCAGCCAAAGGGAAACAGCTGAAGTAACAGTTTCTTAACCCGCAAAGGGAAATGAACCAACTTTATTTACTTCCATGTATCGTGAGTGTTTTGCTTGCTGTTGCTGTTATTATTTAATAACTCCATTACAGTTACGTCCAGTGATTCCAGGCCTTATTCTGTTCACAGAAGGGAAGCTGAAGAATGAGTGACAACTCCTGAGGGTGCGAATTCCTGCCCATTTCCAAGCACACAAGCCTGTTACTAATTCTCAACATATTCTTTCTGCAGTAAAAAAAGACCACAGAAAATGAACTTTCACTTCCACTTCTGATTTCCAGCACAGAAAGGAAATGATWACGAATCCCTTGCTTCATCTGAGAAAAGTAGTTGTGCGGGAAGTGTCTTGTTCACAAAGACACTCTTGTGTCTCTGACCCTGGGTCTGTGGCCATGTCTGTGTCATTGAAGACTGTGGAAATGCTCCTGTTTCTCATCGATCTGTTTCTGCCTTAAAATGCTTATGATGACATCTCAGGACACTATATTCAGTGCTGAAACATTGCATATTAAGACAGGTTGGCATCAGTCATTATCTTCCTGATCATGACATGACTTGGCCATGGCAAAGAGTGTTTCCACTGACATTCTGGAAGTATTGGTAGGAGTCTTTTACCAGACACAGATTAAATAATAATTGCAGTTCCCCAATTTTATTCCCAGTAAATGTTATATTTAGGAGGCAAAGAAGTGATAGTCAGAAGTCCTCCTGCTGTCAACAAACCACTTGAGCCAGGTTGTGGTATAAATAATAGAGCCCTCATTTCCCTAAACCCAAGAGAGTCTGCTTCTTCCCCCGCCACATTCTTCAGAAGAAATCTTTTGCATCCTCGATATTTCCCATCTCTATTTAAATACTGATGGATGCATATGTGTCTCTGTTTCTGTGTATGTGCATAAAATTATTTGAGACCTACTTCCTTTTACACCTCGCTTAATGTTTTTGTAGGATCAAGGTTCTCTCTTCTGAAGACCTCTTCTCTGAAACCTGCAAATTTTGTAGAATTTATCAGCATTTCCTCCATGAAAGTTAAAATGCATTTGAGRAAAGGCATGGGTGTCCTGGTTCCTGCTGGGACAGACTTAACTTTCTTCCCGGTAGCTGGAGGGGGTGCTGTGTTTTGGGTTTGGTATGAGAGGAGCGTTGATGGCCCACTGATGTTTTGGTTGTTGCCAAGCGGCGTTTGCACCGGGGACTTTTCAGCTTCCCATGCACTGCCAGGTAAACGGGAAGCTGGCAGGGGGAGCATAGCCGGGGCGGCTGACCCAGTTGGCCAATGGGTTATTCCATACCATGTGACCTCATGCTCAGTATACAATTAGGAGGTGTGGTCCGGGAAAAGGTGGGGCTTTCACGGTTCAAGACACRCAGGGCGTTGGTCAGTGGGTGGTGAGCAGTTGCATTGTGCATYACCTGCTTTGTATATTCTATTATTGTTGCTGTTATCATTGTTATTATTACTGTTCTACTTTGTTTTATTTCAATTATTAAACTGTTTTTATCTCAACCCGTGAGTTTTCCCACTTGTGCCCTCCTGATTCTCTCCCCCATCCTACTGGAGAGGGGGGGTGAGTGAGCGGATGCGTGGTGTTTAGTTGCTGGCTGGGGTTAAACCACAACAATGGGACTGGCCACAGGTTACTTTAGTCAACTGTTGATCACACAGATTTGTGGCAGAGCGTGGCAGAGGTTGGGGAAATTATTGTTATCTGATGCTATCACAGACAGCTGAAGAGTTTTAATGCTGTGCTTGGTTACATACGGTTTAGTTATTGAGAATCACAAAGGTGGCTTTGTTTTTTGAGAAYTCATCTAACCATTTTCATGAGCTATATATTGCTGAAGTTTAGTGAGCAGTATTTTCCATGTTGTTTAAGCAAATGTCTCTTCTTCAAGCTAGTCATTGGCACCCTCTTTTTCTTTTCCCTTGTGACAACATATGAACTAAATCCTGTTTTGGGCTCTGGCATCCTCCACCTTTAGCATTTGATTAAGCTATCTTGTTAGCCCTTGGTATAGCAGTCTGGGCACTGATTCTTCACCAGCTGTCTTTCTTGCTTCACATAGGAGCAGCTGATCCCAACATGCTTTGACAGACTTTCATGGTTGCTGACGACAAAATACCTCCAGGATTTTTTGTCTCTCTTTTTCTCTTCCCACATTTCCATGCCAGGGCACTGAAAACAGGTGCATTGTACATCTTTGCTCTCATACTGAGGCAAACCCTGTCCTGGGAAGAGTTCTAGGGATAGAGGCAGAAGCAGAAAGGAGCTTGATGTATATGTCCACCTTGACTCTTCTTACACCACTGAATTAATAAAACTTACTGGCTTTTGCTATCAGCTACAGCAGGTCAGTGATCCACCTCTGAATATTTCACTCAAAAAAAAAAAAAAAATTGTATCTGGCACTAGGTAAAAATCCAATTTCTAAAGAAAATTGATATCACGTAAAAATACAAAACTTTGTTATTTTAAAATTGCATTCCTTTTTACATGATGTGCATTGAACAATAAAATGATTTTTTGTGCTCAGTGCTACCAACGCTAAAGATAAAGATTTAGATTCCAACAACTCCTTTTGCTTGTTCAAAACACCCATGGAAACTGATGTTGGCATACCTCTGTTATGTTTTCTGTAATATCTCTATACCAGATCTCTCTCTTGCTTTCTAGAATTTCCTCCATTTCATTTTTAAAAATGATCTTTCCTTTAATTTTTTTATTTTCTCCTTTCTCAACTGGAAGGAAAAAAACCAAAATAGGAACAATTCTAGAGAAAAGTAAAAATTATTTTCTACATTCAGAATGAACTCACTGAAATGTTATGTTATTGCCATGTGAAACTGTGCCATCTTTCAGTCATTTTTGTTCAGGTGTTTCTGCTATAGTACCTTCTAGAAGTCAAGGAAATTGGCATTAATGAAGCAGAGAGTTTGGCTTCTTCCTTTAATATTTTCTTTTTTATTGACAGTTCCTGGCAGCAGATTTGGCCTTTGACAAGAATGCCCTCTGACAGAGGGTTGCATCCAGTAAGATTCCGAATAACTCTATTAATAAAGTTAGTACCCAACACGCGCTGTTTTGCACGTGCAATTGTCCTTGAAGATGGAGGCTGTAGTGCCAGGGAGCAGCGAGGGGCAGCTGCTCCGCCTGGGCAGGGATGCCCCGTAGCTGGGGCGGTGGGGCAGGACAGGCAGTGGCCTCCCTGGCCACTGGCAGAGAAGGGCAGGGCTAGTGACTGTAATCAGGGCCAGCCGAGAGGCCCGGGACATCTGGGCAAGTCACAGGGTCGAGGCAGGTCTGAGGCCGGGCCGAGACGTCAGGTCTGGCGGCCAGCACCGGGAGGGTGGGTGGCCGGGCACCGTCACGGTCACAGTCACGGTCACGGTCACGGCTGTGGTGCAGTCCTGGCAAGGGCCTGAGCTCCACTGTGGCTCCCGAGCCAAGGCAGGGGGCTCTGCTGAGACATCTCCCAGCTCTTTCTCCCGCGACTCCTTCCCAGGAGCATGAGGTAAGGGCACAGGATGCCAGGGCTGGCCTCGAGGACAGGCAGCCGAAGGCCTGGGGCAGCAGAGGCGGCAGAGGCTGTCGCTGCACACAAACTCTCCGCGGCACTTAGTTCGTCCTTTTTCCCAGGGAAACTGAGAAAATTCCAAACTATAAAAGCTAGTTTGCATCATATCCCCACCCTGAGTCTATGATCAGAAGAGGAAATCACGCTGACAGGGAGACAGCTGTACCCACGAATTGTTATACAACTATAGGAGAATACTCCGGCACAGGGATGCAGTGTCAAGAACGATGTTATATCGGGATTTYGCAGGATGACTACTTTGTGCTTCTTTGCTTCTCCACCTAATTACAAAGGGAATCTTCAGGGCTGTAAGCATCAGTGAGATACATGTCTCCAGCAGCCATCAGCTACTCTGTGGTTCTGAAATAATCATGCAGCTAGGCAAGAGAGACATGAATTTCCTTCATTAGGAAATTGGATAAGGCTTGGCATCGCTCTCTTGCTTTTCCATTTAGATTGACATCAACAAGATGAGATTTATATGCAAATTGTAATTGTCTCAGGCTGATGGTTTAATAATGGCTCTAAATTGCTATCAATGATAAATACTAATAATTTGTCTATTATTTCATAATGTAGAAATGTGAAAGACGTCCCTCATTCATTCATCTTGAATCATCTTGAGTTCCTTCATGCCCATGTTTTTTACCAAATCAGTAATAATCAAAGCTCTGATGAGTCATTTCCTCCACAGCTTGAAAGYAATTCTTTTGGCTTATTTGAGAAGYACGAGTTTGACATTGGTGTCAAATCCATTAAAAATTAGCTTAATGGTGGCAAATAATAGCACAATAGCTCCTCAGCAGTATAGACAATAGCGTTTGGGCCTGTGTACAGGGAAAAGTAAAAGAGGAAAGAAGATTCAAAACAGCAGCACRGTGCAGGTAAGAATCCATTATAACCCTTTACTTCTTTACAATGCATTATTTAGTGACTATATGTGCTGTGATTTCTGAGCATGTAGTGCTATGTATCAATGCTGAGGTGCAAAATTTCTTCTACACTGCCATCTCAGTGTGCCATAAAAAACTACTCTGTAGGTTTCGCAGTTTAATCTAATCTGGGGACCAGCTGAAGACTACTTCCAACAGCCTCACAGACTACAAGTGGGATGTGAACACAGATTGGACAATAATGGTAGAGTATAAGAGGAAGAAACAGTGATTTTAAGCTGAAAGTGTAGGAAAAAAAGATCAATAGTTCTTTGTTTTGTAACATCCAGACTCTAACAAAATTATATGAGTATCAAGGGAAGATACAAAATAAAGGCTCCACAATCAAATTACAGTGAATGAAACAGCCAATAAACAAGAGAGAAATCAGAAGTTTCTAGTGAATGTTGGCAAGGTAAAAAGTCTGTACAGCTGGTAAAACAATAACAAAATTTATTGATGGACTTCCTTAATGTAAAACTTTTCTGGTTTATGTTTTCCTTTTGTATTATAACTCAGAGGAGCATTTTCTTCTGACTTGTAGATATTATGTAATACTTTGGGGTTCAGGAAAATGAGATACTAAAAATATTGATTTCAGCAGAAGACTGATGTACAAGAAGTCCCAACCTGCCCCTACCACAGCTACTTAAAGCTACACATGACACCTCCCCTATTCACAGTTTGAGATTCCTGAGCTGAAAATCCATCATGATGCATTGTTAGAGGAGCACACAATGTGGACAAAACTCACAAAAAGACAAAACAAAATCAAAAGCCAAAACTGAAACAAAAATATCCTAGGAAGAAACAAATACCTTTTAATTTATGACCTATAAAGAGTTAAGAACTCAAGTTTTCACACTGTGTGTGAATATACTCTATCATATAAAATCTGGTCATCACTACGTTTTCATACCCCTCTTCACCACATCAAAGATTAACAGCAGTTTCAAAACATTACATGATGTGCTTCCATCTCTCCTCATTATTTAACTATCTTGCATGAGTTCCCACTGGAAAGGAACTGTACACAGAAACGACACAGGGAGGGACCCCCAGAGTCTTGCTCCAGTCTTACTTTTGGCTGACATGCTTTCTTCTCCAATTTTCCTCCTGTTTCTATGTTCTTCTTGATGCATAGTTAATTAGCTTTTCCTGTTAACATCATTACCTTTCCATGACAGTCTGCATGCAAGAAACACTGCAGAGGCAAGCTCAAGTCTCTTTCATTCCTTGTAACCCCTTCTACAATGGCAGCAGTATAAAATAGGCCTTCAGTAAAAAATCCCAATGGCCCAAAAAGTGAAACAAAACCATTCCCTCTGTGTAACTTCCAGGAATGTTTTGCTGAGAGTGCCATAACATTTTTTTCTTACATTATTCTCACTTCATACCTTGTGCATATTGTTTCTTTACCCTTTCGTTACATTATGCTACACATTTTGTAAGATTTTTGCTATCAACTGTTGTTTTGGGAAGTACCTAGTAAATCTCAGGGCACTAAAGGAAATAATTGTGGCAATCAGCAGGATGGTCAAAAGGTGAAGTCCTAAACCAAAAACGCTAATACTTGCAAGGCTTGAGAGAACACATAGTTTATGAAAGGAAGTTATAAAGGTAAATTATTGACAGGATGCTATACTACACTTTTTGTCACAGCGGACATGTTGCATAGGCAATTCATTTACTGACAGATGGTTTATGAATGTGTTTTCCAAAATATAAATGCACTTTGTGTCTACTGTTGCAAATGAAGACTTTTGAAAGCAAGCTGCAAAGAGCCTTTAACCTAACTTGGCTTTTAAGAGTGTTTTATGTGTGTCTAAGAAAGCAAGGTGACTCCTTAATATCAGTGGCAATGACCATCGTTTATTCATTGTTTCCATCCCTTACTGAGTTTGAAGAGGCCTCCTGAACTTTGCAGTTATATTTTCAATTAGGACACCCATGACAGCATCTGCACATAAGGTTTCATGCTTCCATCCTACTCAAAGTAGCACACCTGTCTGTGCCAGACCAGCTTAACTGAGCTAGCCAGATATATCTGAAGTAGAACTGTCTGACCCTTTCTTTAAGAAAACCTTTTTCTATGTATGTAAAAGCAATATTTGCGCTCTGTTTTTCAAGAGTCTCAGGCTGTATATATTCACTCACAAGCTCTCTTATTAATTCACAAGCTCTGCTCCTAGCAGAAAATGATTCAGGGACAGTTAGGCTTCCCTCTGTTATTAAAAATAATATTTTTAGATACCAGTTTATATTTGTTAAGAACAAGAATATACAAGACCACACAGAAACTAGCTCAAAATCCTGTTTCCACAGTGACCACAGCAAATGGGGAGGGAAGACTTTATGAAAAGGGCAAACCTGCTCAATATTTTCCCAGCTGTCAACTACTTGAGTCTGAGGGACCTCCGGATCCAGACATGGTATCTTCGAATAGGAAGATCTTTCTATTGAAAACCCTTCAGAGGATTTCTCTTTTATAACCATGGCCATTTGCCTCTTAATCTAGCACCAACTCTTTGAAGTCTACAGCAACATGTAGCGAGGCCTCCTACAGCTTAACTAGACATTGTGTGAAGATCTATGCCTCTAATTTGTTTTGAACCTGTCACCTCAGTTTTAATTGGTGCCCTTACCCAGTCATTTTATGCAACTTATTCTTTTATAGACCTCTATCAAATCTTYTCTGCTTGACTGTTGCCTAGGTTGAAGAGGCTTAGATTTTTCCTCTCTATCTTTATTACTGCTTTCAAAATAGACCCCATCACTATARCAGCTATCATAGTGTAAACAGCTGCATTTAAAGTACAAATTCAATGCAAAGGTAAGGACCCAGCATAAAACAGTAAAATGGCAATGTAGAAGGTTTTTCTACAACAATCATATGACACAAGACTATTCTTAGCCAAAGCTTTTTTCCCCTTAAGTGACATAGTGATGCATAAACAAAATCATAAGGTCTGCGCTTGCCCCTCTACCTGACCTACCTAACCATGAGAAAGAAAATGTCACAATAAATTTGCCTCAGAATCCACTTTTCATGCCTCTTTCTATTTTATGTTATGATTTTTTAGCCGGAGATCCCCCTGAACTCCAGCTATGGAATATAACAAGCAGGACATTTCTTCTTTGCATGGTGCCCATCACCATTATACCTGGGCAACCAGTTTAGGATATAATGCTGTCCCCCGCACACACACMCCCCACACACCACACACTTGCACTCAACAAACACTGAACAATATTTTCCCTCGATTTATGGCAGAAGAAATGTGACTTACAATTTTTYCTCCAAATACATGGAAGTTCATGGCCATATTAGACTACTTGTTTACAACGTTTTTTGCTACTGAGTCTCTGGTTGGTAGATCGTTTTCTCAAAAAAAACCCCTCTTGATATGGAATGTGAATTTCCTTTCTGATGTGAACAAAACAAAATCTCCACAGATGTGTTCCATCTGGCAAATGAAAATCAAGAAATGTAACTAAAAAGTAGATCGTGTGCTCATACATAAGCATCTATGTGCAAATATGCCTTAGATAATTTTGATGAGGTCAATATAAACAGATGCAATACCAAGAGTCTAAAGATTCTACAGAAAAGCCTAGAAAAAATGAGAATGAATCCAAAGTACCCAAGGAGAAATATAAGGCACAGCTTCCTCTACAGGCCTTACAAAAATTATATCATAGACCAGATGTGGAACATAAATTATATCATACAATGTATAGAGAGCATGAAATAAAAATTTCTATCTAGAATGAGTAATTAATTGTGCAAAAAAAAATGCCTTTTTCTTTATTTTTTTCAGGGAAAAAAAATGTATCCATTTGTAAAACTGAAACAAAATGTTTCCTCTCAGATGTATTCAACAAGAAATTGTAGTTCTCCCCTGTGGTGCACTACTTCATAGGGACTATCATCCAGGTTATTGGAAACCCTCRTTTCCTCCTATGTGTTAGCACTCAGAGCAAACTACGTCCCGTATCATATACCTAAAATCATGGACGAGAAAGGCTTTGCATTGTTGGACATGAAGAAGCTGAAAAAGAGAACCTAAAAATCAAGCAGGAACTGAATCCAAAATCATTGTGCTGATACATCAACTTCAGGCTAATGTGGGCAATTAAATTTTTATAGATTATTTAGCAGCCTGGTTTACCAAACATGATTTCTGCTGTTGTGTATACAAAAAGACTGTTAGGCTAATCAACAGAATACCAGTGTGCTGGGACATTTCACAGAGCCCAAGCTAATGCCGCTGCACGGTGCACCAGGAGCCAGGATTTCAGGAGGGTAGAAGACAGTGCCAACAAGGAATCCCTAGACACACACTTCGCCAGGTCAAGCTGAGCTTTCCATGMTGTGTGTCGTCAGCAGCAGAGCCAAAAGCAAGAGGGGTGAGAAGAATATGTCAGAAGTATTGTAATTGGGAAGAGAAGAGGAAATAATAGAAACTTTTTTAAATGGTGCTGAGCCCTACAGCACCAGGAACAATCTGGAGGCGGTGAGGTGTGGAGTACTGCCAGTTTTCTCTGTTGAGGCTTGTTTACAGTGAGATTGCAAACTACTCACCTCACCTTTAATACTGTATTTATCTAGTGCTAAGTGAGGAACTGAGCTCTGACATCACTTAATGGTGCTGATTGCCATCACCCTGTGAGCCTGGCATGTGAGCTGTCTCCCAGTGCATGAACCTGGCCTGGCAGAATGGAGGAAAGAGACCAAACAATCTGGTACCTAACACTCATTCCACCATGGATGTAGGCAAACAGCACCTTACTGAGATCTCTGATAATCCCTCTAAAGCATCAGAGAAAATGCTTTTCCTGCAAGACATCAAATGCAGTAACAAATTCTGTAACCACCCTGAAAATCAAACGATTTGATGTGATTTAAATGACATCAAATGGATATGCAGGACACAGGGGAAAAATCTGCCTCTGTGACGCTGCTCAGAAAAGTGCAGACAGATGGAGGAGGAAAAGGAAGGGAGGGCTGTCAATGGACTTCTGTGCCTTTTAAGGTGAGTGGGAACTTCCTTATTGATATTCAGTATGACATTTTACTCCTCCTAAAGCTAACTAAGGGCCTACCCCACTAACGCTTGCCACTGATGTACCTCTCCCTTCTCTTTATCAATTCTTCTGTCTTTTGAGGTCAGTGGTAGTTCACTTACTGATGTTTAACAGCAGAGTTTTTTACTCATTGTGACTTGTTCTAATTAACAGGATATTAAAATATACTGWTATCTTTCTCTCCAAATATTTTGGAAGACAGCATTCTTGACTGATCTTCCTATTCATGTTAAAAAATAAACAATTAAAAAAAAAAGGCAGAATAAAGGCTTGTCATGCTGATACTTGCAAAATCTTCTGAACCTACATTTGTTGTTGACACTTGCAGTTAAGACTTCAAGACAGCAGATGCGATGTCAAAATAAGCTCTGTAAAACCCATCTGACAATAGAATTCCATTGACCTTCATTTGGATTGCAAAAAATGTAGCTCAAAGCAGAATTTCATCTTTTGTTTTTAGACAATACAAACTAGTTCGGGCATTGAAGAGATTAATATATTTCTTTTTTAAAAAAGAGGTTGTATGCTTGTCTTCACAACTCTACCAATATTAAGGAAAATACATTGTACAATATTTAATATATATACTTTATAGATAAATTGATAGTGTATTAATCCTTAACTTTAAATATATAAATGTCCCTAGTCATTTGTAAGAATGCATGTAGCCAACAGAACATGCAGATTTA
Organism: Oceanodroma leucorhoa; assembly: GCA_030449065.1. Lineage (NCBI taxonomy): Eukaryota > Metazoa > Chordata > Aves > Procellariiformes > Oceanodroma > Oceanodroma leucorhoa. Next base: position 967,239 of record JASVER010000131.1, on the reverse strand, counting down.
TTTAATTATTGTTGAATGTTCCCACACTTCACTGAAAGAAATTCTAACATCAGTTGAGCTCATTAATTCAAGTAAGCTACAGTCTTGTCATCTTAATCACTGTCCTTCTCTAACAATAGTTAAGGAGAAATCTCTTGGTTATTTGAAAAAATAATTTCTGAGTTGTTAGGATCTTCATTTATTTTATCAGAGCAAATATTTATCTGCAGTATGTTATTCCAAGAGCAAGAAAACAGTTTGCATCTTTTGTTCCTCTATTTTTGTCTCTTTCCTTAGCTATTTATATATAAAAATCTAAGTAAGTTAAGACATGATTTTAGAAACCTACAAAACAGAAACCCACATCAAATTGTATGTCCAGTAACTTTAGTTTGGTATTCTTCCAACAGTGTGATCTATGGGTACAAGTTGCTAACCCTATAACTGAGATGGCTCCACATGTAAACCTTCAGGTAGGCTTTCAGTCAGCCAGTTGCAATGAAGAAGGAATCACAGCTTTCAGGTGGCATCCCACTCACATAACTTCAGCCATTCAGAAGTTAGACATCTAGCCTAAACTGTCCACAGTCTAAAGAGAGAAAGAGTGAGATATGCAGAAGATGAGCTGTTCCACTTACATTAGACACTTACCTTGCTATTTAATTAATCACCTTTCAGCACTGTTTTTCTCCTTTGTCGGGTTCTAGATAACTGACCTATGCTAAATATATATACCATTTAGATGATGAAAGATGTCTGAAATTAGGTGAGCACCCTTTCTGTGTGTTGTGGATTCACGTGGAGTCTTCGTGCAGAATATGAACTGTATAGTGTAAATTTACATCCTAACACATCACAAACTATTTTCCTCAAGTAGGCTACGTCCAAGCATTACACACTCATTCTATCACCCAGAATTGTGTCCCTACAGATTCATCTTTTCATCCAGGCATTTTACTTCAAAAGATTGAGCCATGCATTATCTCAGTTTAGGCACTTTGCAGACAATGGAATTCACTCTTGTACATAACAGACAATGTAAATACGTGAGGTGTGGGTGAAATTCGGGGAAATTATATGCCTTATGAATTCATAACAAATGGGTCACCAGAGCATCACCATTCAATGTTCAACCTCATTCAGCATTAAAGTGTTACCTTCTACTGACTTATCAATGGTTTGTGTGAAATGAGGGGATGTTTTCAGTACGACTGTGAATGGGCAGGTATCTAAGTGTTTTACTTTTTGTCACATCAAGCATCACTGGTGCCTCCAGAATGGCCAAGAAGTGAATGCTGTTAGGTAGCAAAGTAATCCTGTTGTTCCTTTCTAAAGTAAGCTGGTTCATATAGTCTCTTGAACACATTATTGAAACTCTGAGTAGAATTCACATTTAAATCCACGTTGGCCAAACAAGCCATGTATAAACTGTTATCTTTGGACTACTAAACTGAGTAATTGGGAAGGAACCAATGCAGAAAATGTCAGTGATATCACAGTGGTCAGGGATTCAAAAATTCTGGCTGTGAAAGCAGTCAGTAAAGGCTGTGCTAGCTTGCCGAGGAAGGCAAACCCATGAGAGACAGTCTGACTCCTAGAGCCAAAGAGCCACACAATACAACATTACCCTTGAAATCCTTCTCAGTGAATTTACCTGTGGATTGTCCCAGAATTACTTTAAACTGATTGGTCAGGCCCTTAAGCCCCCTCCTTTTTCTCTATAGTTTTATAAATATCCTAGTATAGTACCTTTTAATGAAGATTGACCATCAAACTCCATTAGCTGCAGCCTTGGCCTTTAATTTCTTTTTATATGAAACATGCTAACTAATAAACTAAGGTAAACTGAAAGTATCAGCTGATACTACGAATAATGTCAGGCTATAGCTTAACTGTTGAGAAGCTGTACAAGTACAGCTTCATCTTTCAAATACTCTTTCTTTACAGAGATTCAGCTAAGGACATCAGAACAACTATTGCTGAAAGATATGATGGTAATGGAAGAAATCTGCAAAAAGTGACATGTTACCACTATACATTGGTAGACAATTTTCCAGGTTATTTTATGCAATTTATAACTTCCTGAATAATAGTTACCAAAACATCATTTTGAGAGCATTTTCTAGGTTATACATTTTTAGTGAAACAAGGTTCAGATTTGGACTTCTGAACCCAGGAAGGCCAAAAGCTTACTCCATGTGCAAGCTAAGGATTGTGAACATTTGCCTATGGCTGGGGCTAGGAGTCCACACAGTGCCACAAGCCTCCGGCTGGAAACATAAAGCAAACTAACATGGATCTCTATTAATCTCAAATTCACTGTAGAAGTAAAATTTAATACATTCCTTTGTACAGACTTGTAGAAAACTAGACCTGGAAGCAACAGTGAGAGGACTTACATGTCAGGCTTCTTTCCCAACACAGGGTCATATGAGGTGTATGCCAGAGACTTGTTTCTGAAGACTTTCAGAGACAGTGATTACACAACCTGCCCACACTATTTATTCTAGTTACTCACTGCACTCCTTATTAGAATGATTTTCCTCATTTCTATGCTGGACATCTTTGGTTGCAGCTTAAGCATATGATTTCTTGCCCTAGCTACTTTTCAGAGACAGAGCGAGCAGATTATTTCTTTCCTTTTTCCATAGCCCTTTTGTTACATAAAGGTCATCATCATGTCTTCTGTTCAGTCTTCTCTTCTTCATGTTAAGAGCTCCACAGAGCATGGACCTCTCACCAGTTCTGTGGACGGGACTGGCCTGTCTCTGAACCTCTCTGCTCTTCCCTACATGTTTCTGGAAATGTGTGTGCCCACAACTGAAGACAGCACTCCAACCACAGTTTTAGTAATGCTGCAGAAGTAATAGAGCAGAAGGAGGATTTCATATGCCTCACAGGCTATTATCCTCCTCATAAATTCCAGTACAATGGTTGGGGTGTTTTGTAGTATCATGATGCTGTTAATTCACATTGAGCTTGTTATAAAACGTAAACTCTGGATCACTTTCAGAACAACTGTCATCTCTAGCTGACTCTTCTTCCCGATATGTGCCATTGATACTCCTTCCTACATGTTGTTCCTTGTATTTATTCCTGTTAATTTGGGGTTCATTTTCCTGCACATTTCTCCAATTTGTTTTCCATTTTGAATTCTAATACTGCTTACCAACCTGCAACGCCTTCCAGTTTCATTTCACTCACAATTTTATTAAGTACACTTTGTATTCAGGCATAACTGGATAAATACTCTGTGCAGAAAAATGACAGYACCATGAGCTCCATGTTCTACTTTGTCATTTAAGTAAAAACCTGCAGCTCTGTGTAACTACGTACTCAACCACACCTCTCTGACCGTATGAGGTAAGGACTGTACAAGTTGTTCCACTGCTGTGGAAGTTTGGGCCATCCTATGGCTTTTTATGTTCTCTTGTGTGCAAACAACTCCTTTATCTTAGCTGCCACATTTTAAAGATAAAACAGCAGCAGACAGAGATTTACTGCAGTGAATTGCACTGTTGTATCATATGACTCTCTGCCTCACTGGCATTTTCAAGGCAATCTTTTTCTCACACTAGAGCTTAGTTAAGGAATGTGTGGTGCAGTCAGAAGGCAGTTTGCTGTTATTGCCTGTTCCTGTGACTGAGCAACACTTATGGTGAGGTCAGAACAACATTCGGGAAGTCCTCCTAGTCACTGCAGCTGACCTTTCTTCACTGATGTTTGCTTTTTCTAAACTAACAAATATTTGCATAACTAAATATGATATACTGCCATCTCAGATTGACTGAAGTGTGGATTCAAAAAGTAATTTTAGACCCCAAGGTCTAATTAATCCGCTATTTTTGGCATTCTACAGCTAACTCCGTATTAGGTAATCTAGCACTGTCATCCATTAAGAAAGTAAATCAAAAAGAGAGAAAGTGTGGACAGACATGGCAGTAATTACTAGTACTGGACTGGCAGTCCAAGAGAAAGATGCTTTTTAACTGATTTACAGAACAGGCATAGTTTCAGCTTGGTAACACTATTCAAATACTGTGCCTCAGGTAAAACTCAACTGAATTGCTTTTAGCATCCAGTGTACATAGATCCCAGTGCCCATCACTCTCTGTTTTCTCTAAGACTACCAATTGGGTCATCAGTTAAATACCTTTGTGGAGGTAAYGATTTTCATTATGCAGATGTTTCATTTTTTTCAAGTAGACAAAGACTTCTGTATAAACCACCAGTCATCAGCCCTCAATTTCATATTGCTCATATTTACCTGATGTATACATTGCCTCTCTTCAGTTTGAGCTCCTGGGACGAAACAGTTCAGCTGATCACATGGTTCACAAGTTTTCTTGTAAACCCTTAAATTGACAAGGACAACTTCCAAGAACATTTCTAAAACAGGAAAGAATATCTGAATAAAAGAAAATCATATTAAACACTTATTTAGCTTTTCGCCTTTCTCACTTTCTAGTCCTGAAATCACCTCTGAATATTCTTAGCCTTTGGGAAACAGGAACATAAACAAAAAATAGAACAAGGCAAGTGCTATACACAGAGTCGTAGCACTATATAGAGCTGAGGTTCATGACCTTTCCAGAAGGCCCTGATGTCAGTTGCTTATAACTTCATCAGACCATGACCTCTGAGTGATTTTTTGCACGCTCCATTGTCTGCGTAAAATTGAATCTTTCATAATTTCACATTTAAACTTTACCAGAAACAGCTTGTCTTTTCCTCTCAAAATGCTAAAATAAAGATACTTTTTACCTGTGTTAAAAATATTTTAAGCCATTCAGTGATGAATTCTAGTACCTCTGTGTAGTGAAACAAGGATTTGATATATGGCATGGGGTATTTTGTGAGAAAGACATTTGTTTTCTTGCCTTAGTCTGGCTAAGTTCTGTAAAACAGTTGCAAAGTTAGGCCTCTCAAAACTTAGAAKTCAGGACTGAAGTACGTGTGTGATCATAATATACTCCACTGAGTGTATGCTGTATAGTACACAATCACTAATTGTATTGTCGTGGTTTAAGCCCAGCCGGCAACTAAGCACCACACAGCCGCTCGCTCACTCTCCCCTGGGTGGGACGGGGAGAGAATCGGAAGGGTAAAAGTGAGAAAACTCGTGGGTTGAGATAAAGACAGTTTAATAGGGGAAGCAAAAGCCGCGCACGCAAGCAAAGCAAAGGGAGGAATTCMTTCACTCCTTCCCATGGGCAGGCAGGTGTTGAGCCATCTCCAGGAAAGCAGGGCTCCATCACGCGTAACGGTTACTTGGGAAGACAAGCGCCATCACCCCGAACGTCCCCCACTTCCTTCTTCTTCCCCCAGCCTTATATGCTGAGCATGACATCATATGGTATGGAATACCCCATTGGCCAGCTGGCCTAGCTGTCCTGGCTATGCTCCCTCCCAGCTTCTGGTGCACCTCACAGAGCATGTGAGCTGAAAAGTCCTTGAGAAAGTAGACTACCTAGCAACAACTAAAAACATTAGTGTGTTATCAACATTCTTCTTACACTAAATCCAAAACATAGCACTATACCAACTACTAGAAAGAAAATTAATTCCACCCCAGCCAAAACCAGGACAYGTATCAACACAAACTAATTTTCCACAAGACCCCTACTTCAGTCAGTTCATACGGGGGCTGGCACTTATCAAATAAGCGACTCTTCAATATTTCATTTTCTCTTAATGCCCATCTACAATCAAAATGTGCAGTGCAGTAAGGTATAATCCGGGCTGGCAGGGCATCGGCTGTCCTCCCAGCCTCCCTGTGCAGGCACTCACAGCCACCCTCCCAGTACGGGGAGGAGGACAGGGAGATGGGAGGAAGGGCCTTCCTCTCTGAAAGTATGGTAAGCTAACACACAGAAAGGCACTCTCAGCTGTAGTGGAGAGTATCCACAGAGGAAGCTCAGTGCAGAATTACTGTCCTTTAAACATCTACGTGTATATAAGTTATTGCACTCCTTTCATAGGCAAACTTTCATTCATCAAATAATGTCCAGTCCAGCTAAAAATAACACAGGAATCCCATTAGCAGAATTCATCTCTACCCAACCTGACTCACTGCCACAGCAAGCCTACCCTGTCCATGCCATGAGTCAGGGTTCCTGGAAAAGATGGCTTATGGGCCACGTAATTTCAGAAGACAGATGCAGACAAGCAGGATGACTTAAAGCTCTGCACATGACCTTAAATTCGAGCATTTCTTAACTCAAWTTATTTAAGTTTGTGGCCTCGGTGGTCTTTTATTGTACTATTTTTATACGTGTGTCAATGCATACCAGATATATTTTCTTACATACTGTTTCCTTAGGTAAGGTGTCTTGCCTTTTTTCTTTTTAGTTTTCATTTTTACCTTGTTCCTGTCCACACACCTCAACATTTTTATTTGAGGTGTTTGGTTTTACACCCACAGGGCTGGTGACTTGCCTTCTAAATCCCTAAAATGTCATACACCTCTATGGTGTTATGTAAATAATAATAAAAAATAGAAAAAATAAATCAGAAGCTTATTTTGTGCACTCACATTATCATGTTTTGCAGAGCTTCTGAATGGGATATTTATTGATTTAGTACAATAAAAAATAGATTTGATGCTCTATCACAACATTTTTCTGTACTTTATTGTATTCAATACAAAATAAATTCTTTTCCTTAGTTGGTTTAATGCAGCACACGGTGCTACTAAGGAGACAGAAGTTCAAAAGCAGTAAAACTTGCAGCATGTATTAATGTAGTGCACAGCTGTTCAAAAACCCATGCTGTCGTTTCACTGACATTTACTCTACTGAAAAAGATGAAAGCCCATATATTAGTCTTACAAGAGTTGCAGATAGGACAAATGAAGAATAGATATATTGTGGCTATATATAGAGAGAGTGAGCAGAAGCAAAAGGACAATGCTGGGAACTCCAAATGTCCACGTGTGCATGTGTGGATGTAGGAAGTCATAAAAAGTAAATCAGCTATCCCTAGAGGCATGGACACTACCACTGCCTTACAGCAATATAGGTACACACAGATGAACTCTTAGCATGTTCAAAACAAGGCTCATCACAGACTTCAAAGCGTTTAAATACGCATAAGCCAAGATGAGTTAATGGAAACTTAGAAAATGGCAATTCTAACTATATACATGTTGTAAACTAAGGCACTTGCAGTTTTAAAAAATATTAACACAGGCTTAGCCTCAAAGTTGACTGAAATCTGTCATAAAAAATTATGACCCCATGCAATCAAAATCACCACAAAAGTCTTCTCTCTTTTAACACATTTTCTGAAGAAACCTGGAGGTATCTTTGGGATGTCCCAAATCCTGATGCCCCATTGTCTCTCCTGATCAGTTGCCTGGCATCCTCCTGAGATACCCAATGAGTGGTCTCAGCAACCTCTGTGGCTCCTTAGCTCCACAGGCCAACTAGGACCACCTCTCTCAGTTTGCTATTGATCTATTTTTCAAGCTTTAAAAGATGCATGAATTAGGTTGGGAAAGCCATAGCCATTTGGCTGTAACTGCTGCAGCCCATGTAGAGAGAAGAATAATTCATTAAGATAAAATAAAGCGGTATTTTCCAAAAAAAGTGAGGGAAAAAGTAACCAAAATGGTCTTCTAGCTGGATTTCAAAAGGCCTGGAAGTGTGGTCTGAATAAAGGTACAGTCCCCAGTGAGAATACAGTACACCTCACAAATGGAAAAAAGTGGAAATACACCCTGTTTAAAATAGAGTCCAAGGACAGCTGATAGAGCATAAATATTTCTCTAACCTGTAATCTTGCAATCACAATCTCCTTCATCTGTCAGCATGTCTTTATGAACCTTTTCTCATCTGGCTGGTGAGACTGATAAAAAGAGTAACCACCATGGAGCTGCCTTTAATTCCTTTGAAAAACTGCAAGATGGAAAAATAATTAAATACAATCTAGGGTGATCCAGGGTGATAGTGGTTTTATAAAAACCTGGTGGGATTTCTGGTTTCCATGGTCCATGTCTTCCACCCTTGTAACCACATCATATAGAGGTCAGATAGAGACTTTGCTTTGGCAACCTGGGCTCTACACTGCTGTATGAATTGTAAGAGATGAATCAGACTAGGGACTAGGGACCAAGCATCAGCTCTCCAGGTGACTCAGACTCCAACATCCCAGCCCAGGTCTGAGTGCTATTTGGGTATCTGGAGCCACCGGAAGTCTTTTGAATGCACCTGCCTGCAAACTTTTTCTGTTAGGTAGCTGTCTCCAGTCTCAAAGTTTGGTTTCCCCCTTTATAACATGAAGATAATAAGTACAGCATTCACACATGGTCCTTCAAGATTTGCGCTTGAAAAATGCTAAATACAGAAAAGTGTTTTTTGCTCAACACCCCATCAAAAACAACCCATGTTACTACACAGGAGAAGCTGAAGAAACCTGGTTCTTTTAAATAACTCCAAATTTCAAACTGTTTGATTGTAGTTTTTCATGCCTGCATCACACATTCAGAAATCTAAAAAAAAAAAGAAAAGAAGACACTAACAACAAAAGAACAAGYTTTCAATAATTAGCATATAGCATGCCTTATTTCTTTACTACTCACATGCTATTAGAAGTGCTCTGGTCATGACACGTCGGGAAGGACGTTATTAATGTGTGGTTAAGGTTGCTTGGACATACTTAAGTGCTTCTGCTTCCACCCCCAATAAGGGCTGCCTGCAGTACAGTGTCTGACTAAGACCCCCCAGTGCTACWCTTTAACTATTGTTGTTTCATTTTGACTCAACCATCATGTCTACATTTCAAAAATAATCTAGATAAATGTTCCATTTTCATATAAAGCTCGTTCATTTTGACTCAACCATCATGTCTACATTTCAAAAATAATCTAGATAAATGTTCCATTTTCATATAAAGCTCGTTCATTCAGCTTCTCAGTGCAGCTTTTTAGGAGTTTTGTTTCACTATGAACATGGCTAGAAACAACATATATTATAGGCATAAAGGATAATTTTAACAGCATTAATCAAGATGTCTACTAGACATAGAGAAGTCATTGTTGTATAAAATCAATGTAAATAAGATTAAAATCAAGCTAACTTCTGCTTTCTGTTTGAAAGCTATGACATCCCCAGCAGTTTCAGTTCTCGAGAAGTTACAAATGTTTTTACATGTGCACTTGTGTCGCCTTTGACAGAAACTTGGTTGAGACAATTTTTCCCAAGTTCACATTCTGAAGGCAAAATAAAAGAGATCTTTCAGCTGTCCCATACTCATGATTCATTCTAAACATTTTTTAATTGTTTTGCCTTCTGGAGTCTCATTTTTGACTTAAAGTGGATGTTGCTCCTGGGTTGTCCCATAGAACTCTAAAGGTTTTCTATGGCCATGTGCTGCTTCCATTCTTGCACAGACCAGCTGGACCTTATCTGTAGTGTCACAGAGGAAAAAAAACTATTGTCATGCTAATTTAATTCTTTCTCATGGCTTTGCATAATTCTAAAGGCAAGTGTGTTTTTAAAGCCATGTTTGAGTTCAAACTGATTTAGTTCAAGACAGACCATTAAAGATTGCTTTAAATACATTTAAAATATGCGTGTGTGTATATATGTACACATACAGAGAAAAACATGCTATTAGACCCTACCAAATTTTATTTTCTAGTTTTCTTACAGTATGGATTAAAGAAAAAGAAGAAGAAAACCAGCCTAAAATTTCTAACCAGAGTTAGTAACTTCTGATTGTGAAATCCTTCTGCTTTTTGATAACATGTATTTTTATGGCTGTTAGGACAGTTTCTTTCTGGTAAAATCCTATTGTATGTCCAAAATTAGGAARTAAGTACCAGTATAAATGGCATATTCATTCCTATAGACTGGAAGGCATGTTAACATCCTTGCAATCCGGTGAGGGAGGGATTCCCAAATCAATTCTACAATGGAAAAGACAACATTCGGAACAGATCAGATTTTTTTTTTTAACTTTAGTGTAGTTTTTATTCAGAGACAGGCTGTGGAAAAGTTAAGTCCGTGCTAAATCAAGTCTCAGAAAATAAAATATGATGGAAAACTGAAAAGTGCTACTTGTGCAACTTTAAGATATTCCCTGGGCTACAACATCTCAGCTATATTGCTTCAGCATGAAGGCCCCAGCTACCTTGTAGCAGCAAACAAACTAAACCTAAATTGTGTATGAGGACTCTGATGTTAAGGAAGTGCAAAGGTAGGAAAGTAGGTCATGAGAACAGACGGTTAATATTTTCCATTATAAAAAATATTTTATAATATTTTATAGCCTGATTCATTTACAGTGAATCCTGAGTTAGAGGTGCCCATGCTGCTTGGTTGGAAGAATATCTATGACTGGCATGCAAGGTCAGCCCAGATCTGACTGGACTCATTAGTTCAGATGCAGTGATGTGGAAATGCATCATACTTCTTCCACTGCTAGCACTAATCCAGAAATAGTACATCTGCTTTTTGTGCATCAATCAGAATCTGTGACAATTATAAACTGGCTTCTTGAAGAGACAGAATGGGTGTCTCCACAACCTGTTCTCACAAAGAGGAGTACTTCTTGCTGTTGGGAACAYTCTTTCGGCTTCCTCAGGAAGCAATGTGGGTCCAGCTTAGATTATTAGCTCTGAGCACTATGGATGACAACTAATTTAGTTTCTAGAAGGGTTTAATAGATTAAGCATAAATGCACAGATGTAGACYGCACCACCACCGCATCGAAGCAAATACGAGGTCCTAGACCATAGTGCAAAGATAGCGACTGGCTCTGCAGGAAACAGCCGACAAATGTTACAGACAATAAAACTACAGCTGGATCCAAGCTGACTCTTGCAGTCTCTCCCTCTCTCTCTCTTTCATGTCTGCTCCCCAGTCCTTGAGATTAGAGAAGGGCTTATTAACAAAGACATGACATGAGACACCCAACTAATACAAGTCTCTCTGGAGCATGGAATTTGGGAGAAATACTGTATAAAAGTCCCACAAGCTTGGCTTATACTGAATTAGCTTCACACTATTTGTAAGTATGTATATAAATACATGCTTAACACTACTTAAGTACTTCATACAATTTACAGGTTATACTAAGTCCAACCATGTTTCAGTTGAAAATAAAAAATTAGGAGTTTTGTGTGCCACTAGTAGGCTTACACTGGGAACATTTTATTCTATTTCCATTTCTACATACTTTTAAGGATCTGTAGTTTTTGTCCATTTGTTTCTATTCACTGATGTCTTAGGTTCAGCATAAGTGGCTGCTTTTATTATCCACGTGAATATACAATAGTCTTAGAATGAAATTTTAGATGCTTAAATACCAATGCATATGACCAGGAGGCATGACAGCTAATAATACTCCATGTCTTACCCAATGCAGTCTCTCTTAACAGTATGTTTTCATCCAGTAGTGCTCTGCTTTTATATTGCTCGGATGGCCGCACAGGAATGCTTATCTAGGTACTAATCATCACAGTATACAAGAGGTGGAAAGGTGGATTACCCCATCCATTAACTGATCCCCAACCAGAGGGAATCCCAAATGGAACAGGACCAAGAAAATGTGCTCTCCATGCTCTAGCATGTCAGTACACAACCAATGATGAAAAAAAGGCTTCTGTAGATGGTATGACTTTATACTAACGCAATCATCAGCTCTGACATACTGGCTTCCAACACTGTTCTTGTTTGCCGATTGAGACAGTCCAAGATGGCTTTCAGAAGGCTACAGATCCAGCATTTTACAGAGTGAAATGCTTCTGGAAATGGTGCTGAAACAGAATCTTCCCCCATAGTTATTCAACTTTCTGACAGTTAAAAGGTGATTATGTATTTTCTTTTTTTTTTTTTTTTTACCATTATGTTGGTTCTCATCCAAAGCAGAGCTTACCCATTCATTTGCTAATAAATTCTTCTTAATGGTTTTGCTCAAGACTTCTTAAAAATCTGATTATCAGCTCCTTGTTACCCACTGACTTGGTTATATTCTGTGCTACAAGTAGGCAATTATTTTAAAGAACAGTCTACTTTAAAAAAAGCCCTGTTTTTTGTCCTATCATAACTTGCTATTGTATATGCTCTTGGTTCTTTCAGCCATTGTTCTCAAACAATACACCATTCCTTAATACTGGTTTAAACAGATACATCGTTGCTATAAAAACAAAAGCTAGAAGTGATAACTAACTATGGGTGTGTGGTATATGAAGTCATAAAGACCAGACTGGCCCAAGCCTACATCTTCACTTTAACATAACTACATATTTTGTGAAGTCATGTAAGTTCAGGAAACATCTTTTCTCAGCTAATCTACAATCTTAGCCTGCATTGCCCCACATAAATTTAAAAATGTAGATATCATACCTCCTCACATCATGATCTTTCATGTGTAACGAATACATCCTGAGAGTACTCTTAATCACTAGTGAGCAAAACTATCAAAAGTTTTATAACAGACATACATAATGAGTGTGATCCATGTCTTATTTTAAGGTAAAAATAGAGGGGAAAGGTGAGAAATGTGGCCATTGCATGCAAAATTATGGTATTTAAATTGTTATAGTTATATGCACATAAAATAATGCAGATATCATTACATTTAGTGTGAGTTGATAAAGCAAATACCCTGATAGCCCTGGATTTTCTAATTGTTACTCTTAACTTAATACAGCAAATAATATTGCTACTGACATTTCTAGTCAAAGCAGCAAATCAGTATATAACTAAAATAGTTATAATTTATAGATTCTCACAATAAGCAGGCAGGTCAATTTATTTGCTATACGTTTCCCTCAGTTTATTTCTGTGTAATTGTACTCAGTTTTCCCCAGAGGTTGCCACTACTGCTTTCCACTTAAATTCAGTTATAAGTAAGTGAAATCCTTACGGAAACACAAATAGCTGGTATTTACAATGTATGAAATATCTTCAGGCCTGGTTCTTATGTAAAATAGAGGTCTTTGCTACTCCTCAGATTAACAGAAAGAGGCCAAAGGATATAAGATTATGGTCCTTACTTTTTGAAGCTTCTGATCCAGCTCAGTTCTTTCTGACTGTAATACAGGACATTTGCTTTTGTGCCACAACACTGGTTTCAGGCTATTGGCTTTTGACTTTCTCTAAATGTTGTTTACCACTACTGTGCTAACAYTGAATCACTGCTTCCGTCAAAATTAAAATGAAGTAGATAATAAATAACTCCCAAATAGCATATATTTTTGTTCAAACCATGACTGAATTCAATGAACTGTGCAGAAATGTTATATTCCTTAGGCAAAATGAGTCACTTCTGCATTCTCCTCTTTGTATAGCTGTTGAGTCCCATCTTACTGACACTAATTGCTTCTATCATAGAGAGCCTTGACTTTTAGCTGTAGGTATGGTCAAGTATCAAGAATTTGAACGTCAAATGAGATTGTCTGTGGTGTTGCATATTCTGTTGCTACGTATTTTAGAGAATTTAACATTCAATCAGACAACAAAGCATTAGCTTAGCTTACAGCATTCCCTACTATAGAAACAGAGATGGCATTTTAAAAAATGCTCAGCTTCAGCCTGCAACTACCTTGAGACTAAGCCACAGCAGTACCCTTTGCGCTGGAGCAGAATTCCACCCGTGCAAACTACGTCTGCAAAAGTACATTTGCAAATACACCTGTAAGCCACAAACCAACGTAAAAATTCCCTCTGGAGAACGAAATAAATAATAGTGCTTGAATATGGTAGCTTAGCTGAAGAAAGGTCTATTTCAACATACCTACTTGTTTTTTCTGTTAAGCATCTATTCCCTGTAACAATGAAGAAAGATAGTGGCAAGGCAACAGAACAGACACTTCATAACTCCACATTTCTGAGGTTTGGAGAGGCTCAGTTATATAATTAATTTTTATAAATTATTTAGATCCTAGAGTCAGTATAGTAAAGAAATTAGATTTGGGAATATTCTTTGAAATACCTTAATCAACTGTATCGTGATTCATGATAGGATAAAAAATAGATTTGAAACAACCCAGTGGYGTAAATTTCATCATTACCAACAGCAATACGTCTCTGTTTCCACATGTTAGGTCCTGTGAGTTCAAGGGGTCATCCAAATTGCTTTCACTATGCAGAAAAAAATAGCAGATCACATGTGGAACCACCAGAGCAGCTGATGACTGTAACAGTGTCATGGTATGTAAGAAATTATTCAGGTTTTTTATATCGGGAGAAATATGGACTTTGTCTACAGTAAAAGTTAATTCCAAGTTCAGGGTTGAAATTTTACCAGAAAGAGACACAGCATTTCACCCAGGCTCCATCTCTCTCCTCTTCTAGAAGCATTGATTGGCATGGCACGTGGTCATGCAGTTGTAAAGCCTCCCGTCACAATAGATGTACCCTGGCCTTAAGCAAACTGTCATGCCTCCTGAAAGCAGAGGTCTTTCAAATCGTATTGCAATAACGAAAGCATTGAGACTCCCTCAGATGTTCCCAAAAAGTACAGAGGATTACAAAGTTAATTATTGTAGTTATTATACAGCACAACTAGTGGGAGGCTATGGACAAACTATTGGTTTCTACTGTATRTATTCATATTGGGCAGGAGATTTCACAAATTTACTGAATCCTTCCAGAAACCCCAGATATACTCTGATCAAATTTTGCCAGACAAAAGGAGGAATTGTTTTACTTTACTGTTTACTGGCCTCCTAAAGAGTCAGACACACATCACAGAAAAGCTTCATAATGATAACATATATGTTAAGATATGATAATACATAACATTACATGTAACACATTAAATAATATATTCCACTGTTGTGAGTCCCTTACCAAATATCAGTATAGCAGAACTCCATAATACAATTATTTGTATTAAATCTCGCATGAAATGAAAGAAAAAGTAAATTGTGGACAGCAACAAAAAATATTTACTTCCCTTACTGGATTTCCCCTCTATTGCTATTATGGGYTGACYCAGGCCAGCAGCCAAGCACCCACGCAGCCAGCTGCTCAATTCCCCCTGCCCAGCAGGACTGCGAACAGAATAGGAAGATCAAAAGCAAGAAAAGTCATGTGTCAAGATAAAGACAGTGTAATAGGTGAAGGAAAGAAAAAAACCCAAACCCCAAGGTCACTCACCGCCTCCCACAAGCACAGTGACGCCCAGCAAGTCTCTGAGCAGTGGCCACCTTGGAAGACACCCCTACTCCTCCACCCTTCTTCATTTACCCCCCAGTTTTGACTGCCAAGTATACAGTATGGGATATCCCTTCGGTCAGTTGGGGGCAGCTGTCCCAGCTCTGTCCCTTCCCAACTTCTTGTCCACCTCTAGCTTACACGCCGGGGACAGGGGCAGAGTGGGAAACTGAGAAAGCCTCAACGTTGTGCAAGCAGTGTCCAAGGAACAGCCAAATTATTTGCGTGTTATCAATACTGTTTTAGCCAAAATCCAAGACACAGCACCATATTGKCTGCTATGAAGAAAGTTAATTCCATGCCAGCCAGGTCCAGTACAATTGCTCATGTGTAATTTAAAGCCATGTAGTATGGATGATTTTTTCACCAATTTAAGAAGAGACTTCTCCTTAAAAAACAGTTCATAGTCCAATAGTGATTTTCCAAAAGCTGTCTCCTGCAGATTATGCTCTGTTCACAGAGCATAAAGGATTGTGCCATCAAAACACGTCCAAGAATTMGGTTTTCTAAGTTCTTATCTTTTTCCTAACATGTAGGCAGGGCCAGTAAGAAAGGCATCGCCACTACAGCAACTACCTAAAGTCTCACTGAAATGGACCAAAACCAGAAACCTTTTTTTAACTGGTATGAAATATRAAAGTTTTGTACTTTGGCAGCCCTGTTAACTATAAGGGGTATATGGTCCATTTTGCAATGAGGAAAGAGAGCCAGTGTTTCACCGTTGAAAATAATGCCTATATCCCACATTAGTGTTAATGCTGATTTATTATGGGGAAGAAGGAAGCGGACTTTACCTCCCACTAGCACTGCCCATCACGGGACATGATGCTGTGTCATGCAGCACAGTCACAGCTGAAGGAGCCCTGCCCCAGCAGAGGCCTGTCGTGCCACTCATCAGCCCTGTATGACCGACAGCAGGAGCAGTGTGTCCCTGGACAGTCCTGGGCAAAGGATAGTTGCCACCTTTTGGCTGTGTGGGGTCATCCGCAGCAGGAATTAGTTCCCTGTCGTACAGGGTGCTGAGGAAGCCTTGAAGAGGGACTTTCCTTCAGCTCAGTGTCTGGGCACGCTGGGTCTCCTCCACACCTGGAGTTGCCACAAAAGTATTTGTGATTGAAATATGGGGGTTTTTTGAGTGAAATATAACAGGAAGGGGAAATCTTGTGCTATGGTAGGCCCGTGCTGCTCCAAAAGGAAACCCTCCAAGAGTCATTTTCTCACCAAAGTACACGCAAGTACCAAAAGTCACAGAACTTCAATATTCACCAAAAGTGTGCATACTCCTTTTCTCCATCTTACAAAGCCAGCCAGCCACCTGAGAGGCGATGCCGCTGCCACGGGGACCCAAATCGCAGGGTACCAAGGAGACCCACATCGTGGGGTCCCAAGGTCAGCCACATCACGCGGCACCAAGGGGACCCACATCACAGGGTCCCGGGCAGCCCCATGCCGCGGGGTCCGGAGGAGACGGACGCTTCCTCGTCCGTGGGAGAAGCAACGCCGGAGGGGCCGGGAGGCTGCAGCGGGCCGGGCCGGGCCGCGGAGGCCGAGCGCCCTGCCGCCGGGGCTGCCGCCCGAAAGAGGGGACCGGGGGCACGGTGGCTGCGCCCGGTGAGGAGGAGGCACTGCGCGCCGACACCCCGTTGAGGAAGTGGCCGCGGCCACGAGAGGAAACGAGGAAGCGGCGGCACCCGCGGCGCTAAGCGCGGGTCCAGCCCCGCTCCCGGCCGTACCCCGACCGGCACGGCACGGCACGGCACGGCACGGCACAGTCCGCACGGCTCGGCGGAACCGCCCGCCCGAGGGCTGCCTGCCTACCGGCTCTCTCCCGGCGGCAGCGGCAGCGCTAGGAGCAGCCGGGCGGCGGGAGGAGGCGGCGGCGCGGGGCCGAGCGACCCGCGGGGAGCGGTGAGTAGCGGCGCTGGGCCGCCAGCATCGGGCCCCGCCGGCGGCTCGCCC